>PJEM01004244.1:0-11487 GCA_004023845.1 Helogale parvula
TCCCTGCGCCCCCTCCAGCCCAGAGCCCTCAGCGTCCGCACACACTCAGGGCACGCCCGCCCTCGCCTCTGGCTCACTGCCCGCCCCAGGGAGCCCTCCCATGATGTTTCAGTCCTGCATGCCCGCAGGAGGCAGTTCCCACGTGGGCCGTGGTCTGCCGTGGGTGCGTGGTCAGCCTTCGTGCCTCAAGGGGGCATGACGGGACCTCAGCACACATGAGGACATGAACAGAGTTGTCTGTGGATTCAATTTCTTGGCTTTAGTAGGGACATACTTTTTTCTTTGATTTTTAGAATTTTTTTCTTCTTTTTTCCTTACCCTGCAATGTGGGTCCAGCCCCGGGCTGAGCAGCACAGGCAGGGCCGGCGGGGGCCTCGCTGCTGCCCAGGCAGCTGTATGTTCGGCCCCTGGGCCCCGGCTGCACGTGCAGTGTGCACAGGGCGAGCTGAGGGCTGAGCTCCGGGCGGGGAGCCTGGCCGAACCCGGATGGGCGCCTCCTGGTCACCTGGCATCCTCGGCTGGCTGTCCCCCCCCAACCCTGGGCCTTTGCAGATCCCTCCCCGCCTGTGGCAACCCTGCCTGCCTGCCTCTGGGGCCAAGGACGGCCCTGGCCCCAAGGACAGGGGACAGGGGATGGCCTCAGGGCCAGTCCGTTCTCTCCAGAGTCTAGGTCCGGGACCCGGGTGAAGGGGGGCAGTGACTCTCCAGGAAACCGGGTTTGGGGAGCTGTGGGCAGGGCTGAGAGATAGCGAGTAAAAATGGCCACATTGGAGGCCCACGTTGGCCAGCCTCACACGGTCCCCCAGGAGGAAAGCGTGGCTCCGAGGCACAGAGTGGCGGCCTGGGGCTGCCTGGGAGTCACAGCTGCCCTCCTCACCCGGGGGCCTGCGGAGGGATGGCCTCCTGCCCTTCGCCCTCCCCAGCGAACCTGGGGCCCGGTGCTCCCACCCGCCCCATGCCATTGCCTTGCACAGCCTTGGCCCAGATGTCAGAGCTGCTCCCGTGCATGCCCTGGAACTTCTCCGTCCTGGTGCCCCGGCCGGGGTCTCTGGGACAGGCCAGACAGGCAGAAACGCCAGGGCACAGCCTGTCTTGGTCAGTAGGGACTTGCATGGCACGGGGGTCAAACGCCTGGCATCCGGGCACGGCTGGGGATGGTCCGAATCACCGCCCAGCACGAAGGCAGTGCCCATCTGAGGCAGGGGCGTCCTTGTCACAGCGAGGACCCATGGCCCCCTCCCCCGCCCACCTGGTTCCTCCCACACCCCGGAGCAGGCTCTCACCTTGTGCCTCGTCTCTGGTGACCTGCCGGCTGCAGCCTTGGAGGTCACAGAGTCAGGGCTGAGGTCTGGCCCCAACCCCAAGCGTGACGTCCCCCCGAGATCTTTACAGAGCGCTTCTCAGGAGGGGGTGGGTGTCAGGTCTGCCTGGGACAGCGATGGGGTCCTGTGCACTCTTGTAGGGCTGGGAGAACCTTCTGGAATGCCGGCATGTAGCCCAGAGGGGCCCAAGGCCAGAGGCGTGGGCACCGAGGCCAGGACACCCAGAGCAGGGCCCTCTGGGAATGCTCTCTCCGCCTTGGCTGACTTGTTCTTTCGCACAAATAACCTCTTCAGGGCCACCACGGAGGTGACCAGGCCCGGAATAAAAGGGCCCTCTTTTCCCGAATCTGGGGTGCTGAGGGGCCGTGCCGAGGTGGGGGGTCAAGGCCAGGGTGAACTTGCACACACATGTGCGACACGGCTGGTCCCCATCGCTTCCTGTCCCTGCAGTCTGGGCATGCCCCCCCCCCCCCCCCGAAGGCCACTGCTAGGGCCCTGGGCAGCCTGAGTCCCTGCCCCGTGAGGTCTCTGCTCCTTCCGGCCACAGCCCACGGGATTCCAAACCCTGAAGGGGCAAGTGTGCAAGGCGTGTGAGCGTGTCTGAAGGATCTTGGCAGACCCTCGGCCTCCCTAAGCCGTGCGGCCCACGGGATGGGGCTGTGCTCAGGCCCAGGGCATCGCCGCTGCGCCCACCTCTCCCTGCAGGTGCACATGGTTCCGACCACCCCACGAGGGCCACGGGCTGGCTGAGGAGAGCGAGGCTCCCCTGCCCCCCAGGGACAAGGTCAGGGGACACAGAAACAGTCATTAGGATAAATCATTTCTTTTTTTCTTTTTTCTTAAATTTTTAAATATTTATTTATTTTTGAGAGAGAGAGAGAGAGACAGAGCGTGAACAGAGGAGGGGCAGAGAGAGAGGGAGACACAGAATCTGAAGCAGGCTCCAGGCTCTGAGCTGTCAGCACAGAGCTTGACGCGGGGCTTGAACCCATAGGCCGTGAGATCATGACCTGAACTGAAGTCAGACGTTTAACTGACTGAGCCATCCAGGCACCCCTCATTTTGATTTCTCAAAACACTACAGTAAGAAATGATTTATCCTGGGGCGCCTGGGTGGCTCAGTAAGTTGAGCATCCGGCTTCTGCTCAGGTCATGATCTCACGGTTCATGAGTTCAAGCCCCGCGTCGGGCTCTGTGCTGACAGCTCAGAGCCTAGAGCTGCTTCAGATTCTGTGTCTCCCTCTCTCTCTGCCCCTCCCCTGCTCACGCGCTCTCTCTCAAAAACAAATAAAACATTAAAAAAAATTTAAAAGGAAGAAAACTAAAATGAATGCAAAGAATCTGCGATGAACAGAACACCAACATTTAAATGCAGAAAGACCAGCACGCCGGCTTTTCCTTCTGTCTGACTCCACTGCCCTTCCGTGCCAGGCTCCTGGCCCTGCCGGTCCCCCCACCCTTACAGAGGACTCAGCCAGAGGGACACTTGTCACCAGGAGGAGTCAGCCGGCCCAGTGTGGGGCCACCCACTGTCACTGCTCCACGCAGGCCCCCGCCGGTGGGTGGTCCGCGCCGGCCCCGACCCTGCCTCTGAGCCGAGTGACTGGGCACGCAGCCTGCCCTCTCTGAACTCCACTTGTCTGGTCTACGAAGTTGGGGGGGAAGAAGTGCCCGGGTGGCTCAGTCGGTTAAACAATGAAGTTGGGGGGGGGATGGAGACTTGAGGAGGCCAGCAGAGCAGGGCCCGGTGCAGGGGAGCTCCCCGCCGCCCCCCACAGCATTGCCGACCTGCACCCTAGTTCGGTCTTTGCTACTGGACACTCGGGAACCTGCTTCCTCGAAGGCTGGCGTTTCCAGATTTTTCAGGCCCCCCTTCCCACCGTCCGGCGCCGTTCGCACCGCAGGTGCTGAGGGAGGAGGCGAGGCAGGGCTGACACAGCGCGCGGCCGGCCAGGAAGGAGCCGCACGAGGGAAGCTCTCCAGTCCCCACTTTGGGCACTGATGTCATCTAAGTTGTGTCAGGCACAACTGTCCTTAAGGGTAAGTGCCCTTCCGTGGCTGGTGAGGTCCTGGCTGGGACAGAGGCGTGTGAAGATGCACGAAAGCATCGGGGATGCACTTCCCGCTCGCCCGGCGGGGCCGGTCAGAGGCTGTGCTGGGAGCCGAGGTAGAGGGCGAGTAAGAAGCTTCTCGGCCTGGACGGAGCGGTGCGGCCGCAGAGGGCTCGCGAGGGGCAGGGGCCGGCGTCCCCGCCTGTGGTGGCTGCACATTGTATAATGCCGCGAGGCCAAGCGGCTGAGGATCATCAAGGCCTTAAACGTGGGAGCACGGGGGAGCCCCGGGGTGGCCCGCTCTGAGTGACAGCTGGCCAGGGCCTCGGCGGAGGAGCAGGCCCCAGGCCCCGCGATAACAGCCCCTGGCGTGAGGCCACCGCCGGCCTTGTCACAGCGAGGACATGGCGTTCTCGGGACGTCGTCCGGGGTGAGCCGCCCGGGGAAGAGCGGCCGGAGAGTTTTACGATGACCGTGGATCCGTGTTGTGGCCGGAAACAAGTCATCAAGGGAATTAGTTTTGAAAAGCCATGTGCTCTCCCCCAGGAGCTGTGAGACCCGGGGATCAAGCTTGCGGCCTCTGAGCCCCCTCCTCGTCTGTGAGCGCCCACTCACGGAGCGGCCGTGGGACCACCCAGGCCGAGTACGCGGGGGCACCGCCATCCCTGCCGCCCCCCGGGTGAGTGGGGCAGGGCCGCAGGCCTCAGGTCCTCGGGGTGCGGTCGTCCTGCAGGCCAAGCCCCGTGCCGGTCGGGGCCCCGTGCCGGCGGCTGGGCGCAGCGGGCGCTCGGCCCAGGCCACGTTTCTGCTGACCGGGCAGAGCCTTCCTCCTGAGCTCACGCTTTCCGGACAAATCCCCTAATGCTTCTATTCTGTCGCCGGCCTATATAAGGAGGGCTCGGCTCCGGCTCCCCACCGCTCTGCCCGGAGGCCCCTGCCCGACTCCCCGCCAGCCCCGGGTCCCCGCCGCACCGACGCCCACCATGGACATCGCCATCCAGCACCCCTGGTTCAAACGTGCGCTGGGCCCCTTTTACCCCAGCCGGCTGTTCGACCAGTTTTTCGGCGAGGGGCTCTTCGAGTACGACCTGCTGCCTTTCCTCTCCTCCACCATCAGCCCCTACTACCGCCAGTCCCTGTTCCGCACCGTGCTGGACTCCGGCCTCTCCGAGGTGAGGCCTGGCCCCGGGGCCGCGCTGCTGCCGTCGGAGAGGCCTGGCCGTGGAGGGGCGGGGCCTCCGAGCAGGGGCAGCGCGGCGCCCCGTGTGGAGCTGCACCTCAGCTCGGCCCCCCTCCCGGGGCCTCGGAAGAGGGGTCTGGAGCGGAAGCCAGGGCCCGGGCGCTGTCCTGTCCTCTATCAGCCCGTGACCCACATGGACTTTGCGAGACACCAGCCACATGATGGGAGGCCCAGGGCAGGCCGCCGTGGGCTCTGGCTTCCCGCCTCTCCCGCTACCCCTTCCGGCAGGGGGCCTGGGCGGGTGGGCTGTGCCGCCCCGGGTCCCCAGGAGGGCCTCCTGTCTGCAGGCCTTCTGTGGCCAGCACAGCCACAGGGTGGCCTCTTCCCAGGCTGCCCAGGTGTCTGGGGCCAGGCCCCAAGGGAAGTGACCACTGGCCTTCCCTCTCCGAGCCCCTGCGGCCGACCCCAGGGTCCCGGGGTCTAGAAGTCCTGGGTCCCTCTCACTGCCTAAAAGCAGAGGCCTTCACGGAGCCGATGGGCACCCATCAACTCCAGAAACAAAAACAGCCTATCTGAGTGTCCCCGGGGGGGGCCTGAGGGCAGGGGAGAGGGAACTGGGGTGACCAGTGAGCTGGGCGACTCTGCTGGCCGTAGGCACTTCCCGCCTGCGGGAGACGGCAGGCCCCAGGCCGTTTACAGGGAGACCCGGGAGGCAGGGGCTGTGACCTTATTCAACGTGCTGGGTCCAGCCAGTCAGCCACCCCCCGACCGGTCAGCCAGCAACCCACCACCAGCCCCCTTACCCCTGACCAGCCAGCGACTCGCTGCCCGCCACTCAGCTCACCACCCGCCAGGCAGCGACAGACACACCGCCTTGAGCCCCGAGTGTCCACACGGCCCCGAGTCAGGGGTCCCCGTGCCCCGTCTGCGTGGAAGGTGTTCCCGGGCTGACAGCTGGGGACCGAGGGGCCGCCCCGCAGAAGCCGCGGCCGGCAGAGCCCCACGGGAGTGCTTGGGTTTCAGGTCCGATCCGATCGGGACAAGTTCGTCATCTTCCTGGACGTGAAGCACTTCTCTCCCGAGGACCTGACCGTGAAGGTGCTGGAGGACTTTGTGGAGATCCACGGCAAGCACAACGAGAGGCAGGTGGGTCCAGGGTGCCCTGCTCCCCAGCAGGGAGGGACTCTGCCCCCACACGCCCGCTTGTCCCAGAGGACCCGGGGACAGGGAGGCCACTCCTGAGCCCTGGCAGGGGAGGGGCCTGCAGGGACTGCCCCCCGCCCCCCGGGTGTCCCTGGCTCCTTCCAAGCCACTCGGGTGACAGGGTCGGAGTAGGGAGGATCCCGGGAACTCCGGGCACCAGGGGGCCAGCTCTGAGCCAAGGACGGTCTCCATGGAAACCTAATCACGGCAGGTGAGCCCTACGCAGTGCAGCCGGCGGGCATCGATGCCCGAGCACTCTGTGTTCACACGTTCACCTCTCGGCGGCCCTTGGCCACCAGTGCCCCGATAGTGTGAGGCTGGGGGGTCCGTGGCCCCACAGCTGGCCCTGGCTGGGATGGCTTCTCACCCAGCGGTCAGAGACCAGGGTCTTCTTCCACGGGCTGGGGAAGATGTGCGTGTGTGTGTGGGGGGGGGTGGGGAGGTGAACCCCTGACTCCATGTCTCCTGCCCCGCCCCCCCCCGCATGAACAGCGATGGGGACAAGCTCCATCCTTCAAGTGGAAGAGGAAGTCGGGCCCAGGGGCGGGGACCAGGCTGTCCTGCCGAAATGAGCTCTTTTGCTCAGGCCCTGTTGGATGGAGGGCAGACACCCTGAGGCTGCGGGGTAAAGGCCAAACGGGACTCACATGCAGGCCCAGGACAGAGGCGTTCACATGTTTCTGGGGTGAAAGCGTCTGATGAGCCAGCTCCATGGCTGGGAACGGCCCCAAGCTGTCAGGGAGGCAGGGAGGCTGGGAGATCCAGAGGCTGGGAGGCAGGAGGCCGCTGGTAAACCTCAGCAGGAGCCTTCCACGTGGCACTCTGGCGCTGCCCCTGCGCCGTGTGAGAGTGCGGTGCGTTGGGCCCTGGTGAGGTGCGGGAGGGCCTTCTCCGTGTGGGGTCCGAGGCACCCCTGCCCTGGTCTCTGACGGCGCCCGACGCCGGTCCCTCCCAGGACGACCACGGCTACATCTCCCGTGAGTTCCACCGGCGCTACCGCCTGCCCTCCAACGTGGACCAGTCGGCGCTTTCCTGCTCCCTGTCCGCGGACGGCATGCTGACCTTCTCTGGCCCCAAGGTCCCGTCCGGCGTGGACGCCGGCCACAGCGAGAGAGCCATCCCCGTGTCGCGGGAGGAGAAGCCCAGCTCTGCGCCCTCGTCCTGAGTCGGCCTGGGCCTCGGCTGCCACCGCGGCTGCCCCCACGGCCCGTCCGTCTGGGGGAGCCCTAGAGAGTGCGGTGTTGGTCTCCATTTGCTTTCCTTGTTTTCATTTCCTTTTCCTTTTTCCTCCGAGGGAACGAGGGTCTGGGGAGGGTAGCCTGGGGGACGTGGGGCCCCCGCCTGCGGTGCTGCGGCCTCAAGGCCGCCCAGATGCCAACGCCGGCCGCCTGGTGGCCATGATCGCCACCCCGGCCCCTGAGACAGCGGCGCTGTGCTCCCAGAGGCCACCTCGGGATGACCCCTGGGTCCCCACGGCCAGCCAGGTGCCCCTCGACCCTGGGCGGTGGGCGCCGCATCGGGACCGGCCGGTGTCCTGCCCACGTCTCCCAGGCGTCCTGGTGTGTCGGGCGGAGGCGCCCGTGTGCCCAGGCCCTGGCAGCGGCTTTGCCCTGACTGCGTTCCCTCCACCCTTCCTCTCTGTAGTACCCCTCCCGGGGCGCCCGGTCACCCACGAGGACGCAGCCCGCGGCAGTCAATAAAGAGCAGGTGACACAAGCAACTTGCTGGCTGGTGGTCGTGCTGTCTGTCCGGGGTGTGCGGGCGCGTGACCTGTGCCACGGGCGCAGGAGCGGAGCTGGCGGGCGGGAAAGAGGCGGGGCCCACCCCAGCCACCCCCAGGGCCCCCCGGACCCCGCTTCGTCGGGAGGAGATGGTTTGGGTGGAGAACACCGAGGGGGGAGTGGAGAGAACGAAGACCCCGGCCCTCAGGAACCAGGGAGCCCGGTGGGGCCTCACCGTCTGCCGCCCTCCTCCTCTGGGGTCTGCTGTCCCGCCTCCCAAGGGCCCCGTGGCTCCCTGAGGGGTGAGGGAGGGCAGTCAGGTGTGGCCAGAACATGTCTGCCTCCGAGTGTGGACCCGCCCGTGCTCATTGCCCCTCCTCCTTGGAGCAGACATGGGTGCCCTCGGGGGGCTTCTGGCGACCAGGGCGGAGCGTCCTGGGTCGCCTTCCCCTTCCACGTGGACGGCTATCTCATGCCCGCCCTGGCGGTGGGGAGGGCACGGGCCTGGAGGCCCCCAGCCTCCACGGGGGAGGGGCTCCGCCAGGGTCCCCTCCGCTGCAGCGACCGAGGGGAGGGTCAGGTGCGTCTCTGGCAGCGGCCGGGAGCTGGGGCCACGCGCTGGTGGGCGCTGCCGGTGTTGGCTGGGTCACGGGGCCTCTCTTGGGCAGTGGAGGCCGGGACCCTGGGGACCCTGCTGGGGCCGAGCGGGACAGGGGACAGGGGACAGTTCTCGGGGTGGTTCCCATACTCCCCCACGAAGGTGCACACACAGGGCCGCCGTTTTAAGTGGAAGACAACACACGCCCACACACGTGTGCACACCCACCCACCCAGGTGTGCACATGCATACAAACACACTGCACACCCACCCCCAGACACGTGTGTACACACCAGACACATGCACACTCCCCCCACAAGTGCACGCACACGCACACACACAGACACATCACACACCCACACAGTGCTTACACGCACACATGGACACAGGTGCACACCCACCCACATAGGGTGCACATGTGTACACACTGCACACCCATACCCACACATGTATACACACACTCAGACACGTGTATCCACACCTGCAAGTGTGAGCACAAGCACACACTCACACCCACACGGTGCTTATATGCACACGCTGACACGTGCACACGCACCCACTAGCACAGTGCACACCCACCCACAGAGGTGTGCACATGCGCACACACTGCAACCCACACCCACACGTGTGTATACCCACTCAGATGTGTGCGTGCACACCCACACTGGTGCACACACATGACACGCTGACACCCGTGCACCCACCCACACCGGTGCACACCCACACCCACGCACGTGCGTGTGCACGGCGCACCTCTACCGCTCCGGGCGTGGCTCCTTGCCCTGGTGGGTGCTCCTCAGACTCCTACTCACCCTGCTCCTCCCACAGAAGCCACCACGCGGTCCTGCCACTTAGCCCGCATCTGTAGGAAGTGGGGGTGCTGTGGTAGGTGGCAGGATGGCCTCCACACTTGGGGCTGGGCTGGATGTTCTGGAAAACCCGAGTCTCTGAGCTCCTTCCTCCCCAAGCCCCTGGATCCCCCAGACTGGGTGTCCTCGGCGGATGCCCGTGCCCTTCCCCAGTGAGGGACGTCCTTGCGCGCCCGGTGGACTGGGGGCCCGTGAGCCCGGCCGCAGCCGGAGCCGAGATGCCAGGTGCCGAGGGCCTCGTGTTCACGGCAGGGCCTCCCTCAGCCTTGTCGTGCGCTGAGCTGTGTCCCCCAAATCCCTATGTTGAAGTCCTAACCCCCGGCACCTCGGAGCGTGACTGTCTTTGGAGATCAGGCCTGGAGTGTAATTAGGGTAAATGAGGTCACTAGTGAGGACCCTGATCCTACATGACTGGTGTCCCTATTAGAAGAGATCAGAACACAGACACACGCAGGCGAAGGGACAACCAGGTAAGGACACAGGGGAGGACAATGTCCGAACGCCCAGGGGAGAGGGCTCAGGAGGAGCCTGGATGGTGAACACCTGGCCCCCAGGACTGTTGTGCAGGCTGCCCAGCCCGGGGAGGCCGTCATGACCACCAGAACAGACTAACACAGGCGTGCGGACGCAGCCGGCCCTCCGGGGGAGGCTCACGGGATGCGGGCCATGCTCCTTGGGGATCTGCAGGCAGCCCCGGGACCCCGTCCAGGGAGGGGAGCTGTGCGGAAGCACCAGAGACCCCTCCCCACACCGCAGACCTCACTTGTGGGCTCCTGGGCAGCAAGGGCTCAGGAAGGACCCGGGTGGTCTCATCTTGCCTGGCCCCAGGACAGGGCGTGGTGGCCACCCCCTTCTTGGCTTTCCATCCTGCCTCACTGCTTCTGAAACTGGGGGGCACCGAAGATGCAAAGTGCTTTCTGAGCTGGCCCTGGGATTCTGGGGTAGAGCAGACGTGCCTGAGGCTGCTCACAGAAGGCCGGGGACCTGTCCCCCTTCCCGCAGCCCAGGAGAGGCAGCCCGGCCCCCAGCCTCCCTCTCCTATCTGATGCTGGCCACATGGGCGGGTGTCCTAGGACTTCTAGCCTAGGGGTCTGTCCTGGTGCAGCCTCCTTGCCTGGGTGACTTTACTGCCACTGTGGGGGGGCCCCCAAGCCCCCACAGATTGGGGAGTCTCTGCTGGCAGTCAGCCCCGCCCGGAGCGCAGAGGGGAGCCCTGGAGGAGCTGAGTTCTCTGCACTGCTGATCGCACCGCTGTGGCCTCCTGCCTGGCAGGCTTTGGGTGGGCTGTCCTTGGCCTCTGCAGCAGACAGTGGTCAGCCCGGCCCCTGCTCGGAATCTGTGTGATGGCGGCCAGCAGGAGCCGGTGAGGGCCACCTGGCTCGGAGCCACCGGTCCACCTGACGTCAAAGGCCGGACTCTGAACCCTGCACACCGGGTATCACCGTGCCACCCCTAACCTATAAATCAGGAGGCATCGAGGAAGCCAGGTGGGCCCTGTTCTGTGGGCGACCTTCTGTGTGACTGTGGGCAGATTTATTAGCCCCTCTGAGTGTCAGGGTACTGTTCTTAACAGTGTGCCCTCTCAGGGAGGTGGACTGCATGCTCCCTGTCCGGCCACTGTCTGCAATTCCAAGATGCACCACCAGGTGGCAGCAGAGGCCTTGCAGGGACCACGAGCCGGTGCTTGTCTCAAAGGTCACCTTCAGGCGTCCAGTCGCAGCACACCTCCGCAGAGGGCCTGGCTCCAGCAGGCTGGGCTGGGTGCCGCGGAGCTTTGGCAGCCCCCGCCCTGACCCTGGGGCACCAGTGTCCAGCCTGGGAGACTGGCGCGGGGAGACACGAAATGTTGTGCAGGGAGCCAGCGGTATTTCTTTTATGATAAGCGGTTTTTGTTCTCTTGGCTTGTTTGTCAAATCACTTAAAAAAGGAGAAGTCCCGGGGTGGCAGGTCAGCCCCGCACCGTGGGTCCCCGGGGGCTCTGGCGGGGTCCCCTCCTGCAGGGGACGCAGCGCCTCAGCCCTCCCCCGCTCCCACGGCCTCTCCTAGGATTTCGGAGAGGGAACCTGACGCGGGGGCCAGGTCCCAGGGTCACAGCCGGAGGCTGGCTGTGTGGGACTTCCCCGGGGGGGGGCGCCGAGGCCCAGCGGGGCAGACCTCAGCGGGACCCGCCTCTCCCCTGCAGGACGGCCCGGCCACCCGATCCCCGCCTAGGCCTTCAGGGTGGGACGGGGTGCAGATGGGGGAGCCCCCGCAGGTTGGGGGGCCGTGCTGCCAGATCGCCTCTAAGATTCGGACCTGCTCTGAGGGGCCGCACCTGCGTGGACGCTGCTGACGAACAAACAGAGCTGAGCAAAAGAGCCCTGTGCAGGTGCATGTGCACACATGTGCACACACGTGGGCACTCAGACACGGGCAGGCACGCGCACACACACCCACGCACCACACACAGTGCGCACGCACACACAGGCTTGCAGCAGCCACGGGCAACCTCCAGGCTTCGTTTCCTGCTTCCCTCTGTGCCTGATTTGTACTTGAACTTGAAA
>PJEM01004244.1:11587-34559 GCA_004023845.1 Helogale parvula
GGTGCGCTCAAGGGCACCCCAAGGTCGCCGGGGAGGAGGGGCTGAGGAGCAGGGGCGGCTCGTTATTCTGCGGAGCTGTCAGCCACCGGAGCCGGAGCGCGGAGTCCTTACCCACCGGGAGCAGGAGATCAATAAAAAGAATATATAATCTGGCTTAAAAGCACAGCTTTCCAAAGCTGGTGCCTCTTCAGAGCCTGGCAAACGCGTCCCCAAGCAGATCTGCCCGGGCGCCATTGACAGGGGGCCGGGTCAGGCCTGGAGGGCCTGGGTGGGGGGCAGTCACGCCCTGGCCCCGCCCCCACTTCGGGAAGACTGTTCCGGTGGTGACGGCGGGAGCGCAGGCCCCGGAGGCCGCTGCTGACGGGAGGGCTGGGGGTCTCCGCAGCCCCGAGGAGGGCAGGCATCTGGCCCCCTCGCGCTGACCCACCCAGGGCGGCCGCTCTTCTACCGCAGCTGAGAAACCCCAGGCCTGGGAGCGGTGGAGGACGGCCGGGGCGCCCAGGGTGTGAGTGCCACTCCCTTCGAGTCTGGTCCTCGCTCTCCCACCGCCCCACGGCCGGCCACATGTTTCCCTGGGCCCCGTGCCTTGCGGCCGGTGCTGCCCCGGGCCATCCCGTCCCTGCGGCCCCTGCCACTACGGGCACAAGGCCGTCCCTCCCCATGTGTGTCTCCTGTCTCTTCCTGCGGTGACACCAGCCATCGATTCTGCCCTCCGGGTGACTGCTCCTCACCTTGGTGACGTCTGTGCGGACTCTTTCTCCAAATGAGACTCTGGGGTTTGGAGCCCGGACGCACCTTCTGGGGGCCGCTCGAGGCAGGGGTAGCCCCTAGTGCCAGTCGCCTGTATTTCTGTTTAGGCTGTTTCCATGGCAACTGTGGCAGCCGCCCACGGGTGAGCCGATGTCTGTGTCTATCGGTGAATCACCTACTGACCGACGTGAGGGCAGCTGCTGACCGGCCCAGGCACCGCCGCCTGAGGGGCCCCAGAGAGCCTGCGCGCCACTCGGTCACAGGCTCGGACCCCTCTCCTGCCACCAAGGTCTTGGACCCGGACCCTTGGTCAGGGCACTGGGACTCCAAGGCTGGGCCCGGGCACCAGGGGCGGGGAGCTTGTGGGAAGGCCTGGGGCTCCGGGCCCCCAGTAACCCTGGGGCAGGGCACACTCACCCCCCCCGAGTTGGGACACAGGTCACGGGGGCTGCTCCCTTCAGGTGATGATGGAGGGAGGGAACCCGGGAAGCATGGCCGTGTGGCATCTGTGTGTCTGTGTGTGGCCACAGGACTGAAGTTATGGGAGATGGTGAGACGCTGCGGAGGCTCAGGACATGGGCCAGGACCCGAGGCAGGACAGCAGACCAGCGGAGGACATTCCCTCCAGGCCCAGGCCCATTCCGGGGCGGGGGGGCATAGCCCGACTTTTGGGGCCTGTGCCCTGGGCATGGCCACAGGCACCCTGGGCCTGTCCGTGACTTGGGGAGGCAGAGAGGGCCTCAGCGGTGGCTGCCTTTCCGCGTGGAAAAGATGGCACCCGGGGTGCTGCCCGCGTTCCCATTCTCCATCTGGGCCCACCCCTCCAGAGCACCTCCTGCTCGTTCTCGGGGACCCCTGGGCTGCCCCTGACTGGGCCCTGCCGGGGGGCTGCACCAGAGCCTGGCGCCGAGGTCTAAGTGGATAAGGCCGTCAGGCCACAGGGACCTTCCTGCCCAGTCTACTGGGCACTGAGGGCTCCGCCTGCGGAGATCGCCTGGCCCCCCAGCTCGCCCACATACACCCCTCTCCTCCCGCCGAGCCAGGGGGCTGAGAGCAATGAGCCCATCCCCCGAAGGTGGGGGCAGGTCACTGAGCCGGTGACCCTTTCAGAAACCAAGGGGCCGCAATCCTCACCCAGAGCCGCGTCTTCTCCATGGCGGACGTGCCAAGGGCACAGGGCTGTGTGACCGGTGCCCCCTCCCCGCCCAAGGCTCCACCGCCCCTGTCCCCTGGGCCTCCAGCCACCAAGACGGAGCAGAGACACGGGCTCCCGGGCCGGGCAGGGCGGGGCGCCGAGATCAGGGGTGGGGATCACGCAGCCCGGGGTCTGGGGGTCCGGCTGCAGTGAGGATGGGGACCTGCCTTCCTCTCCCCCGAAGCCCCTGGCGCAGAGTGGGCGGCGGCCGGTGGTGAGGGCCCTGCGTCCTGCCTGCTGTCTTCGCCCTTGCTGCCCTGGCCTTGCACTTTTGACCTGAAGCGGCTTCGTGCTCTCCCCGGGGAACTTTCCAGAGCAGCGCCTGTGCATGTGGTCACTGGGTCAGGGAGGACCTTCGACCAGTACAGGTTCCCATCCAGCAGGTGAGGGGCTGTGACCACCTTGCCACTGGCCCCAGGGACACGCCGCGGTGGTGAGCGGCCTCGGAACCAGGTGGCCTCCCTCCCCTCTGGCGCCTCTGGGCCCTGTGGTAGGTTCCGGGCTCCTTCGGAGTGGCCCACCTTGTTCAGCGGGGTCCTTTCTCCTCTCAGCCTGGGGTGGCCAGTGACTCAGCCCTGGGCTTGGAGAGAAGTCCCTGAGGCCCCTCCCAGTGGGGGTGGTGGGGGTGGCCCCGGCCCCTGCCAGCCAGGAAAGCCTGACCAGAAAGGGGCTGCAGGGCTGGGGACAGCAGGCCCCCGCCCCCTCCCTGTCCTCAGGGGGTCCTGGGAGAAGCGTGGAAGGGCAGCCTCCTGTAGCCCTAGGGACCCGGAGGACAGACGTCACAGCACAGGCCTATTTCCTGCCTGGGTTTCCCCTCCCTGCCCTGCCCCCGCCAGACTCGGGGAGGAGACCCCCACAGCTGAGCCTTGTGCCTCGGGTTCCCTCCTACACCCCACCCCTCCCCCACCCGGGTCCACAGCTGTCCGAGCACCTCCTCATCTGTGGCCTGTCATCACGGGGACTGTGGGTGGTTTGGGGCTGGGTCAGTCTGTGCTCTTGGTCCTTTTGGGCTGAGAGACAGGGGCCATGGGCAGGGGTGAAGGCACCGGCAGTGAGGTCGGGGGGAGGCAGGAAGGCTGGGGCCCTGCTTTCAGGGATGCCGGGTCGCGGCCAAGCTTGGAGCTTTGGGCTTCGTGCCTCGGTTTCTGCATCTGTCAAATGGGACGCGGACAGGGACCTCGTGGGGCCTCTCCACCCTGCTCCCCTTGCCCATCTCAACCCAGCAGCTGGGGTGGTTCCCCGCCAGCCAGGGAGGGGCCCCCACCCCTCGCACTGGACATGTCTGTGGGCGCGTGGGCACCCACATCATGCCATGGGCGCATGCTCTCCAGACTTGTCCTCCAGTCTCACCGTCAGAACTCAAGGCCAGCACACAGCTGACAGGCGCCTGGAAGAGTTCTCTGCCCCAGGGCCTTTGCAGATGCAGTTCCCGCCTGCTGCAGTGTTCTCGGGCACGGCTCCCTCCCTCCTGCCCGGGTGGGGGGTCCCGTGTGAAGGTGCAGTTGCCCGTCAGCCCCCCAGGCCCTGCCCCCGTGAGGGCCGCGGGTTTGTCTCCCTCCCCGCTCACTCCGGGGCCTCAGAGCCTGGCACAGAGTAGGTGCTCTCCGAATGCCGTGGGCTGAGTAACGAGTGTGGCAGTGACTATAGCAGTGGGGCATCAAGCTGAGAAGTCCTGGTGGTCGTCCTGGAAGGAGCAGCTC
Source organism: Helogale parvula (assembly GCA_004023845.1). NCBI lineage: Eukaryota > Metazoa > Chordata > Mammalia > Carnivora > Herpestidae > Helogale > Helogale parvula. Next base: position 15,233 of record PJEM01004244.1, read on the forward strand.
CTGCCTCTGCTCCTCTCTCTGCTGCGTGAACTGGTCCCCGAACTCAGAGACTCTCAGCTCTGGCTGGACATTAAACACTCGGGAGCTTGTAAACTGCTGAGCCCATCCTCCCCCCATGTGGATCGAGTCCCCGGAGCCCACGCAGGGGGGTGGTAAAGACCCTCCGGTTCCCTACCGTTCAGAGAGGGACTTAAGTTACTTGTCAGATTCTGCAGGCCACATCAGCCATTTACCCTTGAGTATGAATTAGAAGAGGAGCCCGCTGATTTTTCCTAACACTTTGCTGGGTTAGGCAGGTGCGAGGGAGTGGGACATGGGGTGGGGGACAGAAAAAGAAAGGTAGTTTGTGGATAGAAAGTCCTCGAGGGGTGTGTTTCATTCTGGGGAGGATAACTTCAGGCCTTGGAGGTGAGCAGGAAGGAAAGGAACACATGGGAGGTGTGTGGGCAGGTGTTCTTGCCTTCCAGATACTTCTCAAGGCCAGACCTAGGATACAGCCTCCTCTTCCAAGGGGGAGCTAAACGGTCCTGCCCAGTGCGAGACACTGAGCTGCCTAGGCCGAGGCTGACGGCCACCGGGCGACTGTCCAGCTGATGCCGGTCCGGCTGATGCTCATTCTGACCCTGGAGAGCCACGGTGACCCCCGGGTCTGTCTGCAGCACCTGAGCTCACCTGTGTCCCGAACTTCCCCACAACCTACCTCTGTGTGTGCTGCTCTGTGCACCAGCAGGGTGGCTCTGGGTCTGGGGCGGGACCCCCGAAACTGCGGGGCAGGGCTGCGTGGCTCTGTGCCCACTGGGCTCCGATCCCTGCCCCAGAAACGAGCACCTTACCCTGTGCAAACAGACACTTGGTCTGCACGTGGAGACGGAGTCTGACTGTGACAAACCACGAAAAGCAGAGTTCAATGAATTTTGTCATTTTAAAATTCAATAAGATGTTCCTTAGTTAATGGGTTCTTTATCTCAGCATCTGATGGCCATGGCAGTTGGCACACCGCTCGCCAGGGTGCTGGGGGCCTCCGGTGTGCCGGGCAGGCGAGCCTGGATGGAAGGGCTGGCCCCGAGGCCTGGCCTGTGTGGGGGAAGCAGTGTGGTCGAGTCCCCAGCACCTGGACTGGGTGTGGGAAGGGCCCTCCGCCCATCGAGGCCACGGAAATGAACTCCCTCCGGCCCGGTCAGCGGTGAGCGCTTGCCCATTGCCCCCCTGTGGGGGTCAGGCCCTCTGACCCCTCCAAGTGCTTCCTGCAGCTGGCTTGGAACCCCCAGAGCCCCCAGGGCGCCCAGGCCAGCACAGATGGAGGCGGAGCTGGGGCCAGGGTGCCCGGATGGGGCCGAGGCAGACCCGGAGTCCCAGAAGGCAGGACACAGAACCTGGACGCCGGAGTGTGGGCCTTCAGAACTAGCTGCTATCTGGGGTGGGGGACGGGCCAGGAGAAGGCACTGAGTGCACAGAGCAGTGGCAGGTGCTGGGAGCAGTGACAGAATAACGCACGTGACCGGGCACCTAGCTGCTTCTTCGAGAAGCCTGACTTATGGACCCATTTCACAGCGCTTAAAACCGAGGCACCACGGGGCACAGGAAAGCCGGGGAGGGAGGCGGGGCCTGGAGGGGGCGGGGACGAAGGGCATTTCTCCCTGCTGCCCAGACCTGCTTGTCCAGCAGCCCTGGAGGTGGGGAGGGGTCCGGTCGGGCAGGCAGGGCGGCATCCCCAGCGGGAGGGGTGTGTGGGTGGGAGTCATCCACATTCCGCTTACACATGTCCCCGCGGGGCCGGGGCGGGGTGCGGTAGGCCGACTCCGGAGCCTCACCCAGCGGGGGGGCAGTCACCTGTCCTGTTGCTTAGCTCTCGGCACCTGCTGGGTCCAGGGTCCCCTCCCCCACCTCCTGCGTGGGCGGGTTTCTGCATCTGGTCGTTTCTCCTGTCCACCTCCCCCAAGCCGGATAAGGTCGGGACCCGGGCCGAGGAAGGGGCCCTCTCTGACTCAGGCACATGCCACTGAAGGTCACCAGGACATCGGCACTCCTGGACAGGTGGCCCGAACCGGCCCAGCCTGGGTGCCCGAGGGGCTGGCACAGGGTCAACGTGTCCCTGCGTCAGAATCAGCCTCTTCTGGTGATGAGTGCGAACCAGATGGGAGGGGCGGGGCTGTTGGGGGGGCCACACGGAACTCTGCGGGTCAAGGGGGACGTCGATGGGGGTTTCCTGCAGCGAGTGGGAGGGGCACAGAGCAGAGGAGGCCTTCGTGCCCGCCTTGGTCACCTGGGGCTCACCTGTGCCCTCGCCCGCCCCAGCACTGAGGCTGGCACCCCTTCCATGGCCTGTCCTGGGTCCTCTTGTCCTAGGGTCCCTGTCTCTGTCCCTGTAGGTGCACAGAGTCCCAGGGCCCCTGTCCCTTCCCTGTAGGTACACAGAGTCCTAGGGTCCCTGTCCGTGTCCCTGTAGGTACACAGAGTCCCAGGCCCCCTGTCCCTGTAGGTACACAGAATCCCAGGGTACCCTGCCCCTGTGGGTACACAGAGTCCCAGGGCCCCTGTCCCTGTCCCTGTAGGTACACAGAGTCCCAGATCCCCTGTCCCTGTCACTGTAGGTGCACAGAGTCCCAGGCCCCCTGTCCCTGTCCCTGTAGGTGCACAGAGTCCCCAGCACAGGAGACAGCTGACTTCCTGCAAGTCCTGCAGACACGGTGCCTGGCTCAGGCTGTGTCCCCGGGCCGGTCCCATAGACCCAGGCATACGCCGCATGTTGAGAGCAGAAAGGCCTGCACAGAACAGACGAAGTCACCCTGTACGGCCACCCGAGCCCCGAGTGGCCAATATGCGTGCTGACTAGCTCAGCAGAGTCGTCCCAGGTCGGCCTCCGGATGAACGAACAGGGCCTCGGGAGGCGCACAGGCGACCGCCACGGGCCGTGTGGAGTAGGAGCCGGTGCCACCCCTTCCCGTCTACAGAGTCCCCGTCTGTGGGGCTTGGGACTCGAGTGCCACGTGCCCACACACGTTCGTGTGTTATGTTGTGCGTGTCCCTTGGTCCAGAGGAGACTTTCGGGGGTGACCCGGCTTTCGGAGCTCTGGCCACAGCCTGATTTCGACACGGAGAGACCCTGACCTGTGGGTCCCCTGGAAGCCGTGCCCAGACCTCCGAGTGTTCGGCCACCCGCGTGCAGAGGCCCCGTGTCCTCGGAGCCTGCGGGCGCGCCCTGGCCACCTGACGCAGCTCCGTCGTGAACCGTGTCTGCTCGAGGCGGCCCCGTGGACCCGTTTGCTGCTTCACCAGTTCTTTCCTCTGTGACTTGTGGCGCGTGCTGCATCTGGGCTGGCTCGGGTTTGGGGGGCTGCGCCTCATCTTTGGAGACCGCTCTGTCGGGGAAGGGCAGGAGGTGTGGGAGGAGGGGAGGTGGGCGTACATGGACAGACACAACAAACACCACGGGGACTGATCCCTTAGGAAGACGTGGGGTGGAGGCGGACAGGCCTCCCCGGCCCACGGCCCGCGGCCACCAGGACAGACCGGTTCCGGCTGCATCGCTGCCGTGCCTGAGACACTGCTCACAGGCTGGTCTCTGCTGCGGGGCCGAGGGCTTCTGTCCTGGTCGCCGCTGGCTGACCCACAGCGAGCCTTCCCATGTGTCCCTTTGTCTCCACGGGCTCTTGCCGAGGAAGGGGCTGTGTCCTCCGGTGGGAGGGGAGAAGGTGGCAGGTGCGAGCCCTGTGCCAGCCTGGGTCACGCCGGCCACGCGGATGTGTGCCTTCAGTCCTCGGGGGCACATGGGGGGACGCGGCCGGCCCGTTTCGGGCGTCCAGGCGGAGGGGAAGACGAGGGACCTCTCCTCCACAGACCCAGCCAGCAGGGCACCTGGTGGCTCTTGATTTGGGCTCAGGTCATGATCTCTCCGTCTGTGGGATCGAGCCCCGCTCTGCACTGTTAGCACAGAGCCTGCTTGGGATTGTCTGTCTCTGTCTCTCTCTGCCCCGTCCCTTGCTCACAGTCAAAATAAATAAACATTAACAATAAAAAAAGAAAAGAACCAAGTCGGCCATCTTGACCTCCTCACAGGCGTCATTCTGAACATTTAAAGAGTTCCCCTGTTCTCAGACCCACAGGAAGGGCCCCGCTCGCGGCAGCTCTGGCCAGAGCCGGGGCCCCCACACGTCCCTCTTGGAGGTCGAGGCGATGCCTCTGGCCCATGCCTGGGTGGCTCTCCCACCTTCTGGGCAGGGAAGTGGACGCTCGCATGCCGGGTACATGGTCTCTTTCTGGACCATCCTACCCGTCCCGGGACCGAGGCCGGGAGAGCTGCTCAGGAACCGTCAGCTGCCACCTTCCAGGAGAAGCCGAGCAAAACCCAACACGGGTCAGGGCTCCCTCGAGTGTCTGGGTCCCGACTGCATCTGCTCTACACCGTCCCCTCCTGCGGCCGGCGGGGCGTGTCCAGGGGAGGACCCAGGGAGAGCCACATGCTCAGGTCTCTCAAAGTCTAGACTTGGCGCTGGCCCCATCACTGTGGCATCTTCTGGCCACGGGACCCTGCAGGGTGAGCCCAGGGTCGCGAGCACTGGGTCAGGGGGGCAGGGGACACTGGGGCCACGGTCAGCCCATCACAGGGCGGGGCGGGGGTGGGGGCTATCCTGCTCCCACCAGGCTGAGGACGGCCCGAAGCCTGGAGCCCAGCCTGGCAGGACTCCTCCCCCCGGGGGGCACTGGGATTCCTCTCCGAGAATCTAGTCAGGGGCTTTCCCGGAACCCCCTCCCTTGCACACGTTGCACTGATGGGAGAGCTTTGTGTCTGCAGGATGCAGGCGGAGTTTCCTGTTAAAGTCGTCCGGGCGCTCGAGCGCGCGGAGTGCTCCCTGGCCAGGCCCTGGCGGGCTGGGCCCTGAGGCCGGCGGCCTGGTCCAGGCACTTCTCTCTGCTGTGTATTTGTCCCTGCAGCCCTCTCCCCACCGTGACCTGTCTGTCCCCACAGCACATGGCGGGGGCAGGGCTCAGGGAACACGGGACGGAAGTGGGGCACATTGCCCGCCGGCCCCGCCCCGCTGGACCTCGCTGCGCTTGACGGCCCCTCCCTGCGTGCCTTGGGGACCCTCACAGGGGACGCTTGAGGGGCAGCTTTCCCAGGGGGCTCTTGGGCGTGGGCCTCCCTTCCTGGCAGCTTGGAGCGCATCTGACACCCCCAAACTGGCTCGAGTACGCAGACTTGCCCTGCTGTGTGACACTAGTGTGAGCTGTCGCGCAGCGTGGACGGCGGGGCGGGCCAGTGGGCAACAGCTCTGGGTTTCCCAGCCTCTTTGCTTTTGAAATAGGTTGAGGGTGTGAGGCCCTCAGTTTTGGGGTTGCGTGAGGAGTCCATGGGGGGACATTCTGCTCTGTGGGCCGCGCCATCGCCCCTTCACGCAGGCCCCACTCACCCCAGGCCCGGCGGGGCATCACACACGTCCTGCAGGGCCGGCCCCCGTGTTGAACCTGCAGGACCCCCTTCACGACCGCAGGACGCAGAGCGGGGGGCCACGGCGGGCGGATGAGAGGGCCCCTGCGCCTGGATGACACCCAAAGCCTCCTGAGGGCTGGGGCCCCCAGGCCGCTGACCCCGAAGCCTCCCCTTCCTCTTCAGATGCGGGGAACAGACGAGGGCCCGAGGTAGGGAGGAGAGAGCCGGACGTCCCTGCGAGGGGAAGGGGGCTGCAGGCAGGGGGCAGGTGCGGGCTGGAGCCACAGCCCAGCGGTGGTTTCAGGGCTCAGCCCTGCAGAGGGGGAGGTCCTGGCGACCCGATGCTCAGCGACAGTAATTAACGCTCATTATAAACTTCACAGTTGCTAAGAGACTGGATCTCAGTTGTTCTCCCAGCAAGAGCATCATCATGACAGGGCGTCAGGAGGCGTCAGGAGGCGTCAGGAGGCGTCCGCCGGCCCGGTGGCACGATCGTGCCCCACGCGGAGGCCATGGACAGACGCGCGTGCACCTGAACTTGTGCGTGTGGTACGATGAGCCCGTCTCGCTTAAAAAGAGGAAGCTGACGGCGCCTGGGTGGCTCAGTCGGCTGAGGGTCCGACTTCAGCTCAGGTCATGATCTCGCACTCCCTGAGTTCGAGCCCCGAGTCCGGCTGGCTGCTGTCGGCACAGAGCTTCGGGTCCTCCGTCCCTGTCTCTGCCCCTCCCCCACGCGCACTCTCTGAGAAATAAATAAACTTAAAACAAAAGGAAGCTGAGTGCCTCTGGGAATGGGGCTGGGGCGGGGTCTCTAGTAAAGCTGTTCCGTGGACGATGTAGCCGCCAGGGGCCCCTGAGGACGGAGCTTCCTTGCACAGGAGTCTGGGAGCCAGGGCACCGGGAGGGCACTGGCAGAGGGCCACTTGGAGCCGCCAGGTTTCCTGGGAGCGCAGTGTGGGCTGCCCCTCTCTTGGTCCTCAAGGCAACATCCTGGCCTCTTTCCAGGCAGCTGGCAGGGGCGGCGGCATGTGCTTTGGGGCAGACGGGCCTGGGTCCTGTTGTTTGTTCTCTGTCTCAGTTTTCTCTCCTGTAAAATGGGTCTAATAATGTCTGTCTTATCATTGTTTTAATGATTAAAAGAGGATATACAACCCTTGGCGTATTTATTACTCGGCTCAGGGTAACAACATGGCCACCACCGTCACCACCACCACCGTCACCATCACATGTGCGCGAGCATGTGAGTATGTGGAGAGTGTGCGTGAGTGTGTTTGTGGGTAAGTGACCGTGTGTGTCCAGGAGCACGTGAGTGTGGGAGTGAGTCTGAGGGGGTGTGCCTGGGAGTGGACCACAGCAAGGGGCGCGGAGGCTGGTCCTGGACCCCGGCACTTGGTCTCGGAAGGGAGATCGCTGTGTCTGTGGGTTTGGGGTGGTACATACACAGCATGCTCAAAGGCAGCCTGTGCAGGAGCCCTCTGGGGAGGCTATTTCGGGGGCGCCACAGTGGGTGCCTTTCCTCGTAGGACCCGTCAGGGGTGGCCGCATGTCCCGGAGGGACGGCTGGTCCCCCACTTCTGTGTCCGCTGAAGAGGGCTACAGATTTGCTGGGTGGTGGGGGCTCCGGCCTGGCAGGAAGGAGGCAGTCAGGGGCGGTCCCATCCGGCAAATGGGCACGGAGTGGCAGGAGGGTGCTGGGGCCATGTGATGGGCAGGGCGCTGCGGCCACCCTCCAGCAGTGGTGACGGCAGTGCCGGCTGTTGGTTGAACTTCCAGGTCATCCTGGCTCTTCTTTGGTGCTGACCCGGGGGGCTCTGGCACAGGGTCGGGGCGGCGGCCCCAGGGCCATGGGACGGCCCAGTGCATGTGTGCCATGGCTTCGCGGCTGGCGGTGGCATCAGGGGCCTAGCCCCCAACCTCACGCAGGTGCACCTGTGGTCCCTCAGGGGGCCTGGGTGCCCAGTGCCCCTAAGGGAAGGTGACAGGGGACGTCGTGCCTCACCCTCGTGCGTGTGGGTGGGCTTGGCGCACGATTCGTGCCAACTGCAGACAGACAAAGGGCCTTTAAATGAATTCCCACGCGCCCCACAGCGGGGCCTGGCTGATGGCTCAGGTCGCCTGCTGGAGTTGCACCTGTTCTAAATTGTGATCAGACTAAATTAGATGGGAGAACATGCAAATTCAACGGGAGCTCTTTGCCAAATCAGCACGCGGACGGGCGGAGGTGAGGCTCCCTTGGAAGGGGGCGCGGGGGCACTGCCTGACTCATCGCCGGGCGCTCGGACGTCGACAGCGCGCTCCTCGTGCGTGCGGGCTTGAAGGGGGAATTATTTCAGCTACATTTCCTAGATCTCTGAGGCTGCCTTAAAAAGCCAAGAAAAGATACTTCCCTGCTGTTTTCTCCCCTCGCAGTGAACGGGTAAGGGTTGAAAAGCCTTTTCATACTAACGGCCTGCGGAGACTACCCTTGGTTGGCCCGTGATCGGTCGCAGGGCACGGAATGGCAGCGCTTTAACTGGGGGTGGAGGGTGAGCTGTTCTGGCTAAACTTGCTGAGGACAGAACCGTCACGGCCGGAGTCTGTGGTCATCCGTGTCGGGGAGCGGTTGCCGCACTGGTGATGCTCTGCAGACACAAGTCGCGCCCAGCTGTCAGCCCGCCGTGAGGGCGCAGGAACGGGCACATGCGAGCCAGGAGGATCCGCGGTAATGGCCCCCGGGCATCCCACACACAGTGGGGGTCCAGCTCCTTGCCCCCATACCTGGACCTAGACCAAGGCCAAAGGCATGGCTCGGACGCCCAGCGGGGACAACAGACATGGCAGTTGTCACTTGAGGAGCCTGCCCACCTTGTCCGCGTCCTCTGTGACCCCAGCCTTCCTCTGGGACGCTCACTCCCATCGCCTACGTCGCACTGCCGCTGCCCATCTTCCCGGTGGTCAGTGTATTTGTTCCAAACGTCTCCTCACAGGCACTTTGGTCTCGCACCCTCCTCTGTCTGGACGTTCCCTCGCTCCGCCTGTCCTCAGGGTCACTGCGCATGTCAGTGCCGGAGGAAGGAGTTCACCCTTGTGAGGTTCAGGGGGGCTTCCCGGCTGAGGCCCCTGCCGCTCTCCGGATGGCTGGGAGGGGCGGCGAGGTGTCCTCCGTGCCCGCCCGCTGTGGGAGACACAGAGGCAGAACCCCAGGCTGCCGCTGCATGTCTGTCCTCGGATCTCAGAACTCAGCTGATCTCCTTTGGCTCATACGTGTTTCCAGATATGCCAGCAGCAGCCTTTCCCCGAGTTCCAGAGGATGTGCAGGTGCCTCTGGGAAGATGCGGCCATCGGGCAGTGACCTCCCCACGGTGTGGCCTGCACCTGTGTCACCTGCCGCCACAGGGCTGCGGAGTTGGCGGTGTTAACCATCCTGCTGATGGAGAGTTGGACTGGGAACAAGAAACTTTTTTTTTTTTTTATCCCCTGGGATGGACTTGGGAGGTGGAAACATCACGTACATTAGTGTAGCTAATTAACAAGTCTGTGCAGGCCAATTCCCATCATTTTCTCCGCCCGCCGTCCTGCAGCAGGTAAGAGGAGGTTAAAGTAACCTCAGTGACAACGATAGCAGCACAGAACACAGGCCCTGCTCAGATATCCGTCCTGTCTTCAAGAGCTTGACTTTTGAGGGTGTGGCCCGAGGTCACGGCCGTGGTTGGAGAGCTCCGCTGTATCAACTTTACAGCTAAAATAGACGCCTGGAAGCCTGGGGCCCTGGGGGAGTTTGGAACCAAGACATCGCCAATGCTTGATGAGGAGAGGTCAGAAAAGCTCCCCCTCAAAGCTGCACGCAGTGTCTTCTGCACAGTCCAGGCCCCTGTTTGCACTTGGGGAGGACGGGCCCCTGGCTCCGGGTCCCCGGTGATGCTGCACTGCGTTCTTTTCCTGGGACGCCTGGCAGCTTCGAGCAGTGTAGACCGGGGATATGTTTCAGCGGACCCGTGTCCCTGAAAGTTTTGCTTCCTTGGCATAAAATGCTTTTTTCTCCGTTCCTCATTTGCTAGGGGACATGCTGGTCCTTGACAAGCACTGGGCTTTGGAGGAGGACAAGGCTCTGGAAGAAAAGGGCAGGGGAAGTCTTCGGGTCGGTCCACCGGAGACTGCATCATCCACCCTGGCTCTGACGAAGCCCCGCCTGGCACTGCTTCAGGTTAAGTCACCTTGGCCAAGGACGTCCAGCTTCCAGAGAAGGTTTTGTTTCACCAATCTTCCTGCTGATTATGAACTTCAGAAACAATAGAAACAATAATTATTTGAAGGCAGTGGAAAATGACATAAAGCAGGTGAAAAAACCCTAGTGGGGGGTGGACTTTTGAAAGGAGTTTGAAAGAAAATTTTTCTCTGCAGGGCCCCCCCCAGGCCCCACAGCTGGACGGGCTCCTGCAGAAGGTGGCAATAGTGGGTGGAAAGGTCAGAGGCTAGAATCTGGAAACTTAGGAAGAAATCTCAGAAAAGCCATCTAGGGAGAACCCCTCAGCTGGACACAAGCTCCTGTCCAGTCTTCGGCTGAACCCCAAAGTCCCGAAGTTTGCAGTGCAGAGCAGGACTCCATGAGGCCCAGGAAGCTGGATGGTGAAGGAGCTGGGAGAGAGTCCAACATCTGGCTGGCGCCAGGGAAAGGTCTGGAGCTCATGTCTCTCCAGGTGAGAGGACTGATGTGTGCTGAAATAAAGTGACTTCATTATGCAGTCAGAAGATAGAAGAATTCTATATTCAAACTGCTTGAGAAAACTATTAACCTAGAATTATATACCCAGCTAAACTGTCATTCACGCATGGCGGCTAAACGTAGACTTTTCAGAAACACAAAAACCAGAAGACTCACAGAAGGATTCTAGTTGATGGTTTTATGAAAGATCTAAGATATTGGTCAGAAGGGATTGAAGTGGATGGGAATTTGAGTTACTTGGGAGCGGGGGAGAGAGAAATTTGAAAAAGGTAACTTACTTTCTACAAAACCTTTAATTGTCACAAAATGACATAGCAGAGGAGAATAAAGGCACAGAGGAAGGGGACAAATAGATAAATCAGACCTTGAGAAATGCACGAGTTTTGAACAGTTGAGCCCTGTAGTCTCATGGGGGTCTAAGGCAAAGACTACCTCCCCAGTAGGGGGGCTGAGGTCTCTCAGTCACTGATTTTACCTAACCAGTGGTCCTTGGCAGATTCAGTTTTGGGTGGGGAGGACAGTTTTAGAGGAATGTCTCGCCTCAGCAAGGGGGTGGCAGGGGCTGGGACCTCGAGCAGAAAGCAGATGGTGCTTGGACATGGGGAAGGAGGCATGCTCCGTGCTCAGTTGGGTGATCATCTCCGGGGGAAGGCAGAGATAGCTCACGTCAGGTTCCCTCCAAGTGCCCAAGCCTCCAGTGAGACCTTCTTGCAGGTTACAGATCCCGCCAGACATCCCCATCCTTGAGGGGAACTGAGGGGCCCTCCGTGCCCTTGAGTGGTGCCGAGTGGCACAGGAGCCCGACACCGATGTGCTGGCAAGGGCTCTGCATGAGCAGATAGCAGCACCTTGGGCCACGGAGGCTGAGGGGCTCACCACCCAAATGGTCAGCCACCCTCGGCGCCATTTTTTAGAGGGATTGAGCAAGGGCTGGGAGGGGGTCTGTAAATGGTCCGACTCAGGATTTTGGGGTTTGGGCATCAGAGGGAAGATGGCCTTGCAGGATAGCGATGTCTGGGACGTTGGGTCCAGGAATGATGGAAGCCATCGTTTGGTCTGTGTCCTGTGCCCTGACGTGGCTTGCTGCCCCAGCAACCTCCATCTCACCATTTACCCCACGGAGGGTGGGTCGTGTGGTTTTAGAACCCCAGCCCCTGTGCCCTGATTCTGAATTCAGGGCTGGGCCCCCTACACAGTCAGCACCTGACATTTGCCCGCATCAAAGCCTGGATCGGGACCGGGTAGCCATCCGAGTCTGTGAGGTGCAGGAGGAGGTGTCTGGGGCTCCTTCTTGCCCTGGGAGGTGACGTCTCTCCCTCCTCCTTGGACACCACCGCGTGTGGACCTGGCTTGCCACAGCTGCCTGGCTGTCACAGAACAGGCTAGAGCTGGGGACGCCTTGGAGAAACGCGGGGCCCCCTCTCTCCCTCTGGACTTCCGTGGCCTGCATGAGCCAGTGGGCTTGGCTTTTCTATTACCTGTGGCTAAATGCATCCCACCTGGTACTTGGGTGTGAAGGCGTTCATGCAATTCACGGCTCATGACAGGCTTGACCTCAGAGTCAAGGAGGCATCTCCCAGGGGGGCCTCCAGGAATTGTGATCAGCCAGGTGGCAGGTCGATCACTTGCTTGACCTTGGAGCCCTCCACAGAACCCCAGGGGCCCTGCTGCAGGACTTGTCAGTGCCCTGCGTAGAGGAGGTGGAGGGGGGCTGACATATACTGATGCCGGGAGCTGGCGGGGGGAGGGCTCAGGGCTCAGGCTGTGAATGGGCCAAGCATGCGTCACTGCCACCATCCCACACCCCCGGAAATGGGCTCCCAGAGGCCAGGGCCACTGGCCCAGGGCAGAGTTGGGGTTCAGCTGAGCTTCAGATCCTGCAGCCTGGGACAAGGGTAGCCCTCGGTGGCCTGCTGGTCCTTAATCAGCCCCTCCCGTGAGCAGGTGCTCCGGCGCAGGTAACCAGAGCTGCCCCTGTGAAGACCTGTTGAAATACTGATGCACCTGGCCGGGGGCTTCTTGGGCAGTGGGCCTCCGGGGACTCGAGTTCCGCTCTGCCCCCGCTGTGACGGCTGCAGTCCCGTCCGCGCAGGCCCCTCCTGCTCTACTTATCGGTTTCGTCCTTTGACTCGTCGGTCGGCAGCTCAAGCCTGCACCCCCCAGGCTGCCCCCCCCCCCAGGTTGGGGCTGTGGGGCCCGTTGCCGCGGGTCCTTGGAAGAGCTTGCAGTTGCCGGGTGAGGGTTGAGTTACGTGGGGGTGTTGGGCCCAGGGCCGGCTTTCGTGAGGCCACGGCCTACTTGCAAGTTCCTCCCCGGCCCCACGGTCGGCCTGAGCCGGGCTCTTGCTGCCTAGCCGGGCCCCGGCATCGGTGCCGCCTGGCAGATGCGGTCAGCACGCGGCTGGCTTTCAGGCGGCGCGGGCACAAGGCAGCTTCTCTGGAGCAGGCCACGCAGGCCTGCCTCCTCCCGGAGGGCCGCGGCCTCACTGGGCCCCGCGGAACGGACTCGGCTTAGCTCTGGGTGGAGGGGGGAAGTGGGACGTCTGCCCCAGCGTGGCCGGGGCTCCCCGTGGGCCTCTCTGGACCTCGGTTTCCCCTTCTGTGACATGTGGGCTTGGTGGGTTTGGAGGAAATGTGATTGAAAAGTACAAATGTGCTTTTAGGAAACCTGCACCCACGCACATACACACTCAGGCAGGTGTGACCAGACACCTGTGAACACGTGCTTGCACACACGCACACTCACACACAGCACAAGCACAACACACACACATCCGTGTGCACGCATGCTCACGCGCCTGCCCCACAAGCCGCACGCACACTCCAGGGTGCCGGCCAGCTCCCAGGCTGGAAGCCCTCAGGGAGGCCAGTTTTCCAGCTGTGGTCACGTGTTGTCAGCGCGGCACGAAATCCGTGAAATGGGTTGGCACAAGTGTCATTTCTTTTTAAATGTTTATTTAATTTTGAGAGAGAGAGAGACAGAGTGTGAGTGGGGGAGGGGCAGAGAGAGAGGGAGACACAGAATCCAAAGCTGTCAGCACAGAGCCCGATGTGGGGCTTGAGCCCATGACCCGTGAGATCACGGCCTGAGTTAAGGTCAGATGCTTAATGACTGAGCCACCCAGGTGCCCAACACCAGCATCTTTTCACAATAGGATAGAGGAACGTGGCCTGCTTTGTGACCCTTGTCACTGTTACATGCAGTGCATGAGGGAGTGCCGTGTAAAACATGTTTCTCCCCATGGATCACAGTCTCAGACTTTGGCACACACAAGCCAGGCTATCATCTATCAGATTCTTCATATATATATATATATATATATATCAGAGAGAGAGAGAGCACGAGCAGGGCAGGGGCAGGGACAGAGAGAGAGGGACAGAGCACAGAGCCCAACCTGGGGCTTGAACTCACAGACAGTGAGATCATGACTGGAGCTGGAATCAAGAGTCAGATGCGTAACCTACTGAGCCACCCATGCGCCCCACCTACCAAATTCCTGAGTCTCCGTGAGCCAGGGGCAGGCTGAGGAGCGAGCCGTGGGGACCGGGGCAGGAACCCCAACATGCAGGAAAGTGACTCACTCCTCGATGTTTAAGGCTCTCCTGTTCCTCTTTATCTTGTTTTCTCAGTGAGGCCCCTGTTGAGGGCTGCAGGACCCCCCCCTCCACTCCTCTCTGCTGAAATGTTGGCCAGAGGCCCCCTCCCAACCTCTCCGTAATCACACTAATTAGCAGCCGTGCCTCCTTCCCGGTGGGAGGCCGGGAAGCTGAGAGCCGTCAGCCCGCCTGCTCCTCGCCTTTCCCCTGCCAGATCTGTGAGCATCCCGCATCTCGAACAGGGCGCGCGTGCCAACCGCCCTCCTCCAGCCCGCGGCGGCGCTTCCCTTCTGCCAAGAAGTGGAGCACAATCGGCTCAGGGTCCTGAGCTCTGCCGGGACTCAGAAAAAAAGCAATGATTCCATTATTTATCCCCCTGAACTTTCTGGCCTCATTCTGTTCTGCTATATTTGTCTGTTTCTGCGCTAAACCTGCAGCGCATTATTTTGGATCTAGAGTGAACGCAGGGGGCGGGGCACCAGCGTCTGAGCATCCGACTTCCGCTCAGGTCATGATCTCACCGTTCGTGGGTTCGAGCCCCGCGTCGGGCGCTGTGCTGACAGCTCAGAGCCTGGAGCTGCTTCGGATTCTGTGTCTCCCCCTCTCTCTGCCCCTCCCCTACTTGCTCTCTCTGTCTCTCAAAAACAAATAAACATTAAAAAAAATTTAGAGTGTACAAAACAACTTTCTCATCACTGTTTCCCCAAAGGTTTTCAGACTTAAAACAGTTTTCTATTTTTATTGTGAAACAAGTGGCCCCCACGGAGGAGGACACGACACGTGCGTGTACTCCTGGAGACTGCAGCCCCTTCCCTGCATTCCTCCATCCAGGTCCCCCGTTCATTCATCCATGCGGCCCCTCTCTGAGCCTTGCTGTGTGCCAGGCACTGTTCTGGGGTGTCGGGACGGGCGGGAAACACCCCACCCCCGAGGCCCTGCACGGTGCCACAGGCAGAAGGCGTCTGACGTTAGCGGTGTCCATCCCTTGCTTGGCCTTGCATGTGGGCACGCACCCCTGCACTGCACACTGGCTTGGGAACTCCACGCCAAAGGGACACTGCGTGTGCCTGACGGGCCTGCCCGCTCGTCCCCCGGGTCCGTCCCTGCCCGTGAGCCTGCCTGTGTCGGATTCGGCGTGTGGCCCGTTGCCAGTCCCCCATTCTGTTGTTGGTGGACATGAGAGTGGCTTCTGACTTGGGGCTTTTACAGGACATGCTGCGGGAGGCATGACTCCATGTCCCCGGGCCCTCGGGAGGGGTCAGTCAGGGCGTGCCCGGCTCAGGAGACTGTAACCCCAGATAGGTCCTGCCCGCAGTGCCCGGGCCGTGTGTGTGCCCACTGGTGTGCGCCCCCCTGGCTGTTTTTTTCTGACTTCTAGAATTCCTCGTGTTGGCGCTCTCAGTGGAAGCCCCTGTGCCCCCCAGGGGACATTTGGCGGAGCGGGTCCACCGGTTCCAGCCCCTCGGGCTCCCAGGGTCGCGGTTGTTCCTGTGAGTACTCCCATGTCCGGTCACCACCCCCGGTGTGGCGGCGGGCCTGCCCTGTGGGTGTCCAGGTCACAGGAATGGCCCGGGGTCACTGCTGGTCGGGCTTCCTCCCCTTGATCCCCCCTGGGGCTGGGATCTGACGCTGCGGAAGGGGCTGGGGTCACTGCCACGCACAGCAAGCAGCTCAGCCTGCACAGGCTCTGGGAGAAGCCGCCTCTGCCAGGCTTCCTGTCATTTCGTCCCTCTGTCCCTCGGGGCAGGGTGTCTCTGCTTGTCCCCAACAAAGGGGTCCACCCCACCGTGACCGCCATGTCCACCCGCCAGAGGAGGGCTAACTTCCCGGGCTAGAAAGTCACATTTGGGAACGGCAGCATGCCTGTGATTTACCTGTAGCTGTGGGCTCTGGCCAAGAACACCCCCCAGGGGTCTGTGAACCCCTAACAAGTACAGTGTGAAACACGGCACTGGCAGGACCCCGGGGCAGGGCAGTGCGGGGCTTTGATGCAGAGATGCTGGGAAGGGGGGCTGGCGGGGCTGTGGTCCACAACCCCTGCCATCACTCAGCCTGTCTTGGAAACAGTGGGAGCTCACCATAACGCGAGGGTTCTCAGAAGCACGGACTTTCTCATGTCGTCTGCGGACAGTAGCATTTTCCTGGTAGCAGTCGCTGAGGGCGGAGGGAGAGGGGACATGCCAGCAGCACCCACGTCAGGTTCAAGGATGTGAGGGGCAGCGGGGACAGGAAGGAGCAGGGATGGGCTGGTGGGAGAGCAGGTGGTGGTCAGCACTCCTGTGTGCTGTGCAGGGGTGGGGGAGGGGGAGGGCTCCTGGTGTCCCAGGAAGGAGATGCCTGTGTGCTGTGCAGGGGTGGGGACAGGGAGGGCTCCTGGTGCCCCAGGAAGGAGATGCCTGTGTGCTGTGCAGGGGTGGGGGTGGGGAGGCCTCCTGGTGCCTTAGGAAGGAGATGCCTGTGTGCTGTGCAGGGGTGGGGGTGGGGAGGGCTCCTGGTACCTGGGGGGCAGATGGCATCCTCTCTAGCACAGGAAACATCCTGGACCCCCTACTTCTGGGGCTTCCGCATAGTTACCACCCCAAAGGGAAGCTGGCACGGGCGGGGAGTGAAATGGTAGCCATAATAATTTTCTTTGGCACCTTTGAGTCATTAGCCATAAATTTTCTCCAACAGCAATTAGTTCTGTGCTGATGCAAGAAGTGCTAATTTTTGTCCTGATAAAACTGCCACCCAATTAAGTTTGTGCAAGAGTCATGGCAGACGCCAGGACCATGCACTCGTCCTCCGTGCAGACTCCTGCCTCGGGCTGTGAACGACCTGGCCGGCCGGTGTCCTGAGCGGACTCAGGGCCCGGGAGGCCCGGGCGCCTCCTCACACCCGGAGCGCACAGCTCTGGCTCCCGAGAGTGGCCCCCGGCGTCTGGGCTAACGGCCGCTGGGCCCAGCTGTGGACCCGACATCATCTGCACCTTCCTGCAGAGGCCAAGGCCACCTCTCGCTCGGGCTTTCCTGGGCGCAGCGCTGACGGTGAGCGGAGTAGGGAGCCGACCCTCATCCCAAGGGTGCAGGGTGATGAGAGAGGCCACCGCCGGCGGGGGACACCCCTCGCGTCCCCGCCCCCCCCCCCACCGCTGCCTTAGTCTGCTCAGGCTGCCATAACCAATCCCCCACGGGGCGGGGGGCCTGGCCCCAGGCTTCCTGCCAGTTTTCGAGGCTGGCAGTCCAAGGTCAAAGTGCCCATTGACTCGATGTCTGATGAGGACCTGACTCGCTGTGTCCTCGCCTCCTCTTCTCATGAGGGCTCGAGCCCTACGGGACCAGGGCCCCAGTTCACCTTTGTCACCCCCTCAGGCCCCGTGTGTGAGCAGAATCACACTGGGGGTGGGGGTTTCAGCGTGTGAGTTTTGGGGGCACACTCAGACCACAGACTCGCCCTGCAGCAGAGGGACCTCTGAGGTCTCCCACTCCCTCGCCACGGGGCTGCTTCAGGGTCTGGCATATGGGACCCTGAGCTCTGCTCTCTGAGAAGGACTGTGTCTGCGGCCCCCCACATTCTGCTCAGTTTCTCAGACTTCTGCATCTGCCCCTCCCGGCGGCCCCTCTCGGAACGATTCGGCCCCAAGAGCCTCCAAAGGCACAGACCCAGACCCCGGCGGCTGCCCCGGGGCCCTCCGCTGTGCCCCATCCCCACCCCGGTTCCTTGTAGGCTTTCTCTCCTCCTCCTTGTGCAGGCCCTGACGGAGGAGGCTCTCAGGCTCCCCAGGAGGGGACCCCATCACTCCAGCCCCCCCTGCCCCCGCCACTGTCCCCTGAATAAAGTCTGTCCTCACCTAAGTCTGCATTTTGCCATTTTCTTTTCTTTCTTTCTAAATGTTCATTTATTTTTGAGAGAGACAGAGTGCAAGTGGGGGAGGGGCAGAGAGAGAGGGATACACAGAATCTGAAGCAGCTCCAGGCTCTGAGTTGTCAGCACAGAGCCCGATGCAGGCAGGGCTCGAACTCACGAACCATGAGATCATGACCTGAGCCGAAGTTTAACTGACTGAGCCCCCAGGCTCCCTGCATTTTGTTTTCTGTTTGACGCCCATCAAGGGGCTTCTCATGTTCCGGGTCCTCCGTCCCAGGTCACCCTGGCCACCCATGGGGAGCCAGGAACAGGTGTGTCCTTGGGCATGTAGAGACAAGGTGGAGGGGGCCGGACCCACTGCGTCTTAAAGCAGAGCTGCTGCAGCCACGGGGGAAGGAGTGGGGGCCAAGAAAGAGCCCCGAGGACCCTCCTGGGACCTGGCATCCCAAGCAGACAGCTGTATCCGGAGGGAAGCGCTGCTGTCCTGCACCCCAGAGCCCGCCTCTTCATCTCTCAGGCCCCACCACCCGGCTCCACTCATGGTCACGCTGCATGTGACTGAGGTGACACTCGGGCGTCAGTGACAGCCTGAGGCTGACGGATTATGGGGAGACTTTGGGGTGCGCTCTTGCTGCGGAGAGGAAGGGGGGCCCCGTCCAGGTGGGCCAGGCTGGGCAAGGGACGGACCTGGGCGCGGCCTGCCTGTAGCATCTGTCACCACACCGGCCTGCTGGGATCTGGTTCTGGTGACAGTTTCAGATCACTTCCCTCCGTGGCTATGGCTCAGTGTGCGTCCCCCCCTCCCTCGCATCCACGGCGCATGGTTTGGGGCAGGGAGGACATCCCTGGGCCAGGCTCCTGCTGGCTCCCTGGGGTGGTCTTGGTCAGGACGCTGGACTCCAATGAAGTGGGGCTCCCCGCTGTGGCCCCCTCCCGGGTGAGGCTCGGGCGGGCCCCCATGGGGCCCCCGCCTCGCTCCAGCCCTCGGCCTTGAGGACGGGCAGTCACGTGTATGGAGAGCAGGGACGGTGTGTGACGTGGGGGCTCAAACACGCTGTGTTCCTCTAGAGCCAGGAGGGGGTCCCAGGGCAGCCACAGGAGTCTGGGCTTCAGGGAGAGGAGCTGGGGGGGCAGGGGGACCCCGATGTTGCTTTGCGTCTGCTGGGACAGGGGCCCCGGGGACAGCAGAGCCCTGTGCAGGTGCAAATAGACCACACATGTGGACTGTGCTGAAGGCAGATCATTGGGCACCGTGTGTGGGAGCGGGTGCTGGCGAGTACCCATGAGGCCAGGCTCCTCTTCCGTGGGGAAATGTGACCGGAGGCCAGCTGGTCCTGGGCTCCCTCGGAGGGCAGGGCCAAGTTCAGGGGGAACGGGACACTGAAGCTCAGTCGGACTTGGTTCAGGACAATTTTGATCCTGTTGCTCAGTGGGGATGGCGGGTCAGGTCTGAGTGAGGAGGCAGAGAATGGGGTTCCGTGGGAACTTGGGGGGGTTCTGGCCTTGTCCTAAGTGAACAGGGGACACTGGTGAGTCTCCCCTGAATCCTGTGGGGCAGGGGGTTCCTCACAGGGAGCCATTTCCAGAACACAAACTATGGGGGGATTTCTTACCATGGCTGTCTCTAGGACCCCAGGGCTGGAAGTTGGAGACGGTCCGAGGAGTCTGTGTCCTTGGCACTGAATAACCTGGGGCAGGTCCGGCTCCACCTGGAGAGGTGGGAGGCTGCTCTGGCCCCCAAGGTGACTGGTTCCT
>PJEM01004244.1:34659-109191 GCA_004023845.1 Helogale parvula
CAAGAATTGCCATACACATGAGGGACACCTGGGGAGGGGGGTTCAGTCTGTTAAACCTCCGACTTTGGCTTAGCTCACAATCACATGACTCGTGAGTTCGAGCCCCTCGTCAGGCTCTGTGCTGACAGCTCGGAGCCTGGAGCTGCTTCGGATTCTGTGTCTCCTTCTCTCTCTGTGCCTCCCCCTGCTTCTGCCCTGTCTCTCAAAAATGAATAAACATTAAAAAAAATAAAAAACAAATAAAAAACAATTGCTGTACACAGAAAACAAAACGTGTCTTCGAATTGGATGTCACCGGTGTGAGACGCCTGCCGGAGGCTTCGTGGCCCAGCGCTGTGCCAGGCTGGGCAGCGGCTCCGCCACGTTCACCAGTCCATCGTGCTCAGTCCCAGCGCCCTCATGAGGGGCGGAGCGGTGGCCATCATTTTGTTGTGCGTTAGAGATCTCTGGATGTGTCTCCTCGGGGAGATGGGGCTTATTTTAAGGACAACACAGAGGAATAAAGATGGAGGCGCCTCCAGGAATCCAGGGTGGGAGCAGGGGTGCAGCTGGCAGGGCCCTGGGGCCTCAGGGGGTGGGGGAGGAGGCTGCGGGGACGGCTGTGCCTTTAGGGAGCCTGACGTCATCTCCCGTCCCCATGTGCTGCCCGCACATGTCGTTGGTACAGCTGCCGCGTGCAACTTCAGCAAGTAAAAGCCTGTCACCTCCCCGTCCCCGCAGGGCCCCAGATTTGACTCATGGCTCATCTCTTTAAAGACCTCTTGGGTTTCAGCTCTCACTGGTAAATGTCTTATTCACTTGATGTTTATTAGTTTGTACGTCTTGAACAAAGGGATTTTCCCCGGTGGGCCCCCCCCCCCAGGTCACTGGCAAGACTGTGGGCTTGTCATTCTGGTCAGGTGTCCACCCCGATCCGGTTACCCCACCTGGAAGAGACGGGCCGGGGTTCAGGGGTACAATACACGGGAATGGAGGGCCTGGCCACCCAGGAGTCTTGTGGGCTGGGCACCTTTCCTCGTGACTGTAGGTCAGCTTTGCAGCTAATGGAACTTTCCTGAACGTTGGCTTTATCAAGATCTATGGACTCAGAAGAAAGCCCTTTAACCCTAGAAATAGGAAGCCTTGTGGGCAGGTGCTCGGGATGATGGGCCAAGATCAGTCTACTCAGAAATACGGCACAAGGGCGCCTAAGTGGCAACTTGAGGGTCTGACTCCTGGTTTCGGCTCAGGTCATGATCTCACGGTTTGTGGGACTGAGCCTTGTGCTGGGCTCTGGGCTGACAGCATGGAGCTCACCCCCACCGCCTTGAGTAGAGCCATGTGTTTGCAAATTGTGCATTTTATTTTTTGTATGCCGGGAGGCGAGAACATATACGTTCATGCCGAGATCAAGGTCACAGCTGTAGAACTGGAAGGACCCGACCGGCGCCCCCGCTCGGCTGCCCTGGACCCCACGTGGCCTCTAGTCCCGCGGGACCCTGGCGCGCCTCCCTCGTTTCCAATCCCAGCGACTCTCCCTCGGGCCAGCCAGTCCTCCCGGAGTCTGGTGCTCGTAGGTGCTCAGTTCACATCCGTTGTGGTCTATCGAATTGTTTGAAGCTTCTCAAGGTCAATTTCTAAGGGTCTCAAGGAAGCGAAGTGGTTTCCAAAACACCAGAAACCATTTTCAGATTTTCTGCAGTCGGCCATGATGGAATAATTGGTATAGGAGCTGTGCTAGCTCTTCTCCTTTTGCCAGAAAGACCTAGAACGATGGACAAAATATATGGAACACGCGGATTTGGACATCGGGACAGGAGGCTGCGTGGGAGAACAGGAACAGATAGTGAGTTGTCTGATCAGCTTTGTTTTTCCCCCTGGAGGTGGTGTCTCTGCTCTGGGGTGGAGGGCAGTGCCAGCAGCCTGGTGCCCTGCGGGATTGGGGAGGCAGAGGCTGGGCCTTGGGGAGGCCGTGGGGCAGAGCACCAGAGACGGGAAGATGCTGGCGAGGTTCCCATCGAGCGTGCACTGAGTCTGCACCTATGCTCAGGAGGAGATTCTAGAAGGTGAGTAGAGGGCGGTGGGCGGGAGCCCATCAGGTCCCGGAACCCAGGCCGGGCGTCGACATGAGCAGATCCCAGGGAACCTCGGGGCCATCAACAGAGGCGTGGAGGCAGACGCCTTCGTAGGAGGGATAAATTCGCCCTGGAGGAGAGGCTACTTAGATGCGCCCCAGGAAAGCTTAGCAACAGACCCCAAAACATGAACCTCCTCCGAAGTCAAGAGTGCTCCCTTGATGCAGATATACCCAGGCCACACTGCGGTTCTAGGAAAATCGTCCCCAGAGTCTGTAGCCTTTTTGTTCAGTGGTTTGATGTATAGAAGCTCATCATTAGGGCAAGAACCGATGGCGAAACTGCTGGTTCAGAGACGGGCAGGCAGCCGGCCCCGCTGAGCTCACCTGGACCACCTGTCATTCACCTCCAGTGAGTGAGTAAGGGGAGGCCACAGTTATAGTTCATCCAGTGCCCAGTGTGTGTAGCAGTTAGACGGCAAGCTGGGTTTTTCCTGGGAAGAGCCTAATATCTACTTTATGTTTATATGCCTTGAATCTTTGAGAGCTGATCTTTCTAGAATGTTCTTAGCGGACCACTGTTGTTTTTATCTATTTCCTCCTTCATCCTGGCCTGTGACTGCCTTTCCCTCCTCCTGCTGCTGGTTCTGGGCGAAGCTACCAGCCCATGCCCACAAGATAAACATCTGATCAGAGTCTGGCCAGTCACAGCCCTGCACGGCCCCAGCCGCAGAGACTGGCCCAGCGATGGGGTCCTGAGTCCTTCCCACACTCAGTGGGCTACACAAAAAATCTCCATCTAGAGATGTGTTTTCTGGAGGCCGCACTTTCTGCACCTCGATGGCTCCCATCTTCATGCTGGCAGTGGGGGGAGAAGGCAGGGCTACACTGGGCTGTATTGGACCAGGGTTCTTCAGAGAAACAGAGCAAATAGGACATACGTGTGAGGAGACTTATTACAGGGTTGGCTCCTATGATTATGGAAACCAACAAGCCCCTCGATCTGCTGTCTGCAAGCTAAACAACCAGGGAAGCTGTTGGCGCACAAGCTGAGCACCAGGGAGCTGATGGTGTAAGGCTTGGTGGATCCCAGGAGCCTGAGAATCAGGAACTCTGGGGTCCCAGGGCAGGAGAAGGTGAATGTCTTACCTCAAGCAAAGATAATGAAGTGGCCCTTCCGCTACCTTATTGTTTTATTTGCGCCCTTGGCAAATTGGATGATGCCCGCCTGCAATCCTGACTCAGTCTGCTGATTTGAATGCGACTTTCTTCTGGAAACACCCTCACAGACACACCAGAAAGAATCTTTTACCAGCTCTCTGGGCCTCCCAGTCAAGTTGATACTTAAAATTCACCATCACACGTGTTATGTAAGTGTCCCACTTAACCTCCGTTTCCAGGCTCCACTTCTGGCCTCTGTTCCTGATGATCCTGGGTTTAGAGAGTTAATGCTTTAGTCCTTCAGATCATAAAACTCCAGATTCTTCTTTTTTTTTTTTTAATTTTTTATTTATTTTTGAGAGACAGAGAGAGACAGCAAGAATAGGGGAGGGTCAGAGAGAGAGGGAGACACAGAATCCGAAGCAGGCTCCAGGCTCTGAGCTAGCTGTGAGCACAGAGCCCGACGTGGGGCTTGAACCCGCGAACTGTGAGATCATGACATGAGCCGAAGCTGGATGCTTAACTGACTGAGTCACCCAGGTGCCCTAGATTCTTTTATTTTATTTTATTTTATTTTTTTCTTTTATAGTTTATTGTCAAGTTGGTTTCCATGTAACACCCAGTGTTCATCCCCACAAGCACCCTCCTCCATGCCCATCACCCCCTTCCCCTCTCCCTTTCCCGCATCAGCCCTCAGTTTGTTCTCAGTATTCAAGAGTCTCTCATGGTTTACCTCCTTCTCTCTCCCCAACTATTTTCCCCACTTCTCCTCCCCCATGGTCCTCTGTTAAGTTTCTCCTGTTCCACATATGAGTGAAAACATATGTTATCTGTCCTTTTCTGCCTGCCTTATTTAATTTAGTATGACACCCTCGAGTTCCATCCACATTGCTACGAGTGAATGGCCAGATTTCATTCTTTCTCATTTCTATGTGATATTCCATTGTATAGATAAACCACATCGTCTTGATCCATTCATCGGTTAGTAGACACTTAGGCTCTTTCCATGATTTGACTATTGCTGAAAGTGCCACTATGAACATTGGGGTATATTTGCCCCTATGCCTCAGCACTCCTGTATCCCTTGGGTAAATCCCCAGCAGTGCTACTGCTGGGTCATAGGGGAGTTCTACTGTTAACTTTATGAGGAACCTCCACACTGTTTTCCAGAGCGGCTGCACCAGTTTACATTCCCACCAGCAGTGTAGGAGGGTGCCCGTTTCTCCACACCCTCGCCAGCATCTATAATCTCCTGAGTTGTTCATTTTAGCCATCTGACCGATGTGAGGTGGTATCTCAGTGAGATTTTGATTTGTATTTCCCTGATGATGAGTGATGCTGCACATCATTTCATATGTCTGTTGGCCGTCTGGATGTCCTCTTTGGAGAAGTGTCTGTTCATGTCTTCTGCCCATTTCTTCACTGGGTTATTTGTTTTTCAGGTGTGGTAAAACTCCAGATTCTTGTGGAGAAATGTCTCATATGGGGTCTGGAGGGAGACCTCCACACTTTCAACCAACTCCCCAGTTTTATTTTTCCACTGCACCCCACCTTCCATACTACTGTACATCTGATTCCTGAGCATCTGGGGCTCTGAAGTAGTTCTTGTACTGAGTATCTGTGAACCGTAAATGCACCTTGTCTGTGTTTTCCTGAAATGACAGGTCATCTTTGCTGTGAAGAATAGTTTAGCTGGGTATAAAATTCCAGGTTGATGACAATTTTTTTTCAGCACGTTGTGGATATCACTTCAGAATGTTTTGGCATGCATTGCTCTTGAAGAGAAGTTCGTTGGCCACTTAACTGTTTTTCCTTTGTAGGAAGTCTGTCTTTCTTCCTAGTAGCTTTTAAGATTTTTGCTAGTTTTTATTGTATCCTGTCTGGAGCTTGGTGTGCCCTGTTTATCTGCGTATTCATGGATCCAATTCTGAAAAATTCTGAGCCATTACCTCATTGTTTACCACAGAATCACAGTGCCTAACTGATTTCCTCTGTTTTCTACTCTTGGAATCCCGGTAGGCATGTCCTAAATTTTCTCTAACTGATTTCTATGTCTCTCAACTTTTCTTTCATATTTCCCTTCTTCTGACATCCTGTGTTATTTCCTTGGTCAATTCCTCACTGATAATTTCCAATTCATAAATTGCTTCTTCTATGTAGCATTTATTCTGCTCATTGAGGTCTCAAAAATCTTTCATGGCCATATTTTTCATTTCTAGTATTTTTAATTGGTTCTTCCCTATATTTTTCTGTTTTGTATTGATTGTCTTGGTTTGTTTACTGACATCTGAGGGTTTCAAACATATATAATTTTATAAGATCTCCTGTGATTGCTTTATTCTTTCAACTTCTCTTGTTTGTTGAGTTTTTTGGCTGGGTTTCATGGCATTAGTTTTCCTAATGTGTTTTCAAATTTTAGTTGGTAAGTTCATCTTGAGTTGACGTTTTCTATTTTATTTTGCTCCCCTCTTCCTCCCCCCCCCCCCCGCACCCCCCAGTGTGGGCACTTCTGTAGCTGCCTTCTCTGGGTTCACAACTCAGAACCAGGTCGTTCTTCAGCAGACTGGGATTTCCTCCCCCGGAGCATTGCAGCTGGTGCGGCCAGGGTTCTGGTTGCCCAGCTATCTGTTCCCTGCAGCGAATAGCTTCTTTTTAGCCGTCATTTACAGGCAGAGAAGCTGTCCACGGCCACCTCTGCAGGCTCCCTGGCCCATGCAGCAATTGACTCAGCCTGTCTAGTTGCAGAGACTTCAATGCCCAGCACCTTGGGTGGGGAAGGGCCTATCTCCTGGCTGTTCTGACTTCTCTGGTCCCAAGTCTGTGCCTTCAACTTCTGATTCCCATTGAGAGTTCCTGTTTCCTCCTATGATCCCCCAAATCTTGGCTTGCTTTAGGGCTCAGCTCTGCCTTTCTAAACATCAAAGCCTCACCACTGACAGGAGTTGGGGTGGAGTGACCCTGATGAACTTGGCAAGCAGTCCCTGGACGTCACTGCCCATGCTTCCCTCAGGCTTGTCTTCTTTCCGGTGCCAACTCCGGCCCCCTCCTGGTGTTCCTGCTGGGACTGATGTGCCCCATTCCCCCGAGAGCATGGGGGCCAGTGCTCATTCTCCTGTCTCTGGAGCTTGGCTTGGGAGGTGCTTGGTGGTGTTTATTCAATTAAAGGAGGGAGGATTAACGTTCTGGCCAGCCCTGACACAACACATGTGGCTTGTCAGCGCCACGGCTAAGTTAATCTGCCTCTGCCAGGGGCGGGGGTGGGAACGGGCCGTGGATCAAAGCCTTAACCCGGCACCTGCTACCAGTCAAGGGGAAAAAACAGATCCTCTCCAAAAGGGGAAAAAGATCAAAAGAACCAAATGTATTGACGGAAAAGCCATCTCGGTGAGAAGGCAGAGGCTCCGTTCTTAGCAGTTATCACAAGAGGAAAACGAAAGTCAATACCTACCCGGAGAAAGTCCAATCTCGTGCAGCCCCCACTGATTTCTCCATCAATGCAAACCTCTTCCCTGTCAGTATCTCTCCCAGCAAAGCGCTTTCACCCTGCAGATCCTTGTTCACAGACCCATTTGTCTGGGCGTGCCACACTCCCCATGGTCCATAAAATACACGTGCATTCGGAGGCAGGAGGATCCAGTGTTCATTCAGCGTACTCTAGGGGCCCTGAATTACAAGAAAAACAATTTCCACTATGAAATCAGGATATTGCTCTATAGGGTGATATTGACTGCACCCAAGAGAACTTACAAGGTGGGTGTCTTTCCTGGCTGAGATGAAGTCACACCCCCGACAAAGGAAGGCATCTGATCAGACCTTGTCAGTTAGCCACTGGATGTCTACATGATGAAGGCCACACCTTGGCCCCCGTGGGGACTCTCAGGGACTGGGGAGGCCAGCCAGGGTGGGGTGCACATTAGAGGTCGCTGCCCACTGTGCTCCTCTGTTGTGTGCGGGCCCCCGGGGCAGACAAGGTTGGCTCGAGCGGACTGTGCATAAGCACCCAGCTGAATGGCATCCGTAGCCAAGATGAGGTCCTCATCTGCTGGGCTCTGCTGCCCCTGGACCCACCCCCCCCCCCCAGGGCACTGGAGCTCATTGTCACATTACGTGTGTCCCTCACCCTTGAGGACAGACTTGTCGAATGCTTCATCTGTCCCCATGAGGGAGCTTTCTGAGATGAAGTGCCCTTTGCCCCATGTCGTGTGGTGCCCAAGGGAGGAGGGGTGGGCAGGGGAAGCTGACAAGCCTTCTGGGGATCTGCGGCGGAAAACAGCACCCAGCTTCCCCAGTGCCTGGCGTGCCCCATGCTCTGTGCCCTTCGCAGGGTGGGCGCGGCCACTGGGGAAGAGCAGACCTGCTGGCTTAGGAGGTTTGGGGAAAGTGCAGTGAACGGAGGGAAGAAAACAGGTGGCCGTTTTAGAAAGTGGGCCGTTGTTTCTCTTCTCCTGCCTCTCGTGCCGTCGCCTGAGCCCCCAGTGGGCCCCACATCCCCGCTTCCGCCCTGCTGCGCCGTCTCCGGGTGGGGAGGTGTCCCCCGCCACCATGCCCGCTGTTGGGACGACCGGGAACCCAGCTCCGGGCAGGTGGTCACCTTACCATCATGTTTTCTGACGGTTCTGCTGCCCCACAACGGGCAGGGCGGGGTCGGCGAGGCCGCTGGGCTCCGCCAGCGTCCTCGTCCTTCTAGAGCCCACCCCCTGTGCTTTGGCCAGCTGTTCCCCCTCCTGTGGCCTGAAGAGGAGGAAGACACCTCCTTGGACCTCTAGGACGGGGGCTACTCTGGAAGATTCAGGAAACCTCGTCCCTGCCCTGAGCGTGTTACTGTCAAGGCCTCACTCATCTCCCCGCAGACGCGACCAGCGAATCTGCTTGGATGAGATGGGCCATGGGGGCTGCCGGGGAGACTGGTCTCCTGGAGTGGGGGAGGGTTGCCCTCACCCGGAGTGACCAGGATGGCCATGCAGGCCCCACTGTCCCTGACCGTCCTCGCCGGAGCGGCTTCGTCACCTTATCCAGGTGGGCCTGGTCCCATCTGTTCTCCTGGGTCCCGTGGATGTCCTGGGCCCCATCCGTGTCCCAGCTGTGTCCTGGGCCCCTTCTGTGACCTGGCCCTGTCTATTGGGGACCGTCCGTGTCCTGCCCCCCACCTTGCTCCCAGCAGTGGGAACTACTGTTTCCAGTTATCCTTTCCCCATGAGGGGTCGCCCCCTTGGGAAGGGGGGTGACTCAGGGGGGTGATTGGCAAGAAGGGATGAGCCCTGCGGGGAGCTGGGGAGCAGGCAGAGCGGCGTGGAGAGAGCCACACTCGTGTGAGGCCCATGCGGCCAGACCCCAGGAACAGGACCCCGTGGGCGGCTCTGCCCCCCAGGTGCCCCCTGGGGTCTGCCTGGGTCAGCATCATGGCTGACGGCTGGGAGGTGGAAGCCGCTGTCCCCAGAGATGAGATGGCGTCTCCCTCACCGCAGCAGGCCCTGCGCCCCCCACCCCCGTGGCCGCTGTCCCTGGCCGGTGTCCCCCCACAACACCATCAGACCGGAGGGGACAGCCGGAGAGGCTGGGGCGCAGCTCCTGGGGGCTGGCTCCGCCGCAGACGTCACCCACCGGCCTGGGACCCCACGGCTCTGACCCTGGCCTGCCCCCCTGCCCGAGGGCCTCCAGGACCGAATCCTGCACGAGGCTTTGAAGTCAGCTGGCAGGGATGCAGCCCGAAAAGTCATTCCAGACCCATGTGGGGACAGCAGCTGTCGGGGTCTGAGGGCTCACAGCTTGGATTCCCTGGAAGGAAAGCGGGCAATTTCCGTCATCTCCGAAGTTGTGTTACTGGTGCAGACATTTCCTGGAAACTCCAGTGAGTCTCGCCTTGGGCAGATGGCCTTGTAATTACCTCCTGATTGGTGCCGCTGGGCCTCCCCTGGTGCCCGTGGCTGAACAGGTTGCTGAGATGCCCTGGCTTCCTGAAAGCCCCTCTGCCCCCACAGCCCACAGCCATCCCCCACAGCCCACGGCCATCCCCCACAGCCCACGGCCATCCCCACAGGCCACGGCCATCTCCCACAGTCTATGGCCATCCCCACAGCCCATGGCCATCCCCCACAGCCCACGGCCATCCCCCACAGTCTACGGCCATCCACTACTGTCCACGGCCATCCCCCACCACCACAGCCATCCCCCACAGCCACGGCCATCCCCCACCATCACGGGGAGAAGACAGCGGCCCGGCTGGGATGTGCCCTGTCCAGATATATGCACGTGCTTTGAAATATGTGACAGAATGAGACTTCTCGCTCTTTTCACTCGTGGAAAAGGGGCTGCAGAGGGAAGACAGTGCAAGCAAAATCTGGGAATGTCTATCTGACCATGCTGGGAGGGAGCCCGCATCCAGCTGCAGTTTGCCTTGACCCTAGGGGTGCTGACCTTTAGGGAGAAAGCCGAGAGGCCCCGTCTCCTGGTGCTGCAGGGTGTCATGAGGTGGCACCACCCAGAACGGGGGCCACAAGTCCCTTAGACTCAAAATGACCACGAAAGTCCAACAGGTTTAGTGACGTGCTCCCCACGTGACCCAGCCACGGATCTCCTCTGTGGCCGTCACGACTGCTCTCATGGTGCCGGTGCAAGTGTGAGCCCCCCATCCTTGACTTATTTCTTGCGTCCCCACTCTTCTAGATGCTCCGTGGTCTCGGACAGAGCCTGCCCTCCGTGCCCGCTCTGGCGTCCGGTACCGTCCACTGCGACCCGCTGATCTGCAGGCTCCCCAGGGTGCATCCCCGGGATGGCCCGGGGTTCCCTCGGCACACTGTCTGAGAAGCGGATACGTTCATGGCATGGACGGAAGAGGCCGGGCCAGGGGCGTTTGGCTGATCCCACCATTTTTGAGTTCAAGGCGTGGCAGGACAGCCCTTTCACCGGCAGACCATGTCCCTCCAGGAGGAGCATTTTCCCAGAACCTGGTTTGCAGTTGGGGAGACAGAGCTCCCGGGGGCTGCTTCTCTACTCATCCCGTGTGGATTCCCACAGCCACTGCTCTCACCACGTGGGTGCAGATCTGACGCCGGCTGCTTCATCCCAGGCCCCTGCCCCCGGGGGGCTGGGAGGAGGGGGCGGCCCCCAGATGAACCCCAGGGCCCATCCTCATCGGCTTCCTGCACTGAGGAACCGGGACGTAGAGCACATGGGCCCAGTACAGCCGCCCCAGGAGTCAAGAGGCCCCGTGCACTCCATGGGCATCAGCACCACGTAGGAGTCAGGTGTCTTTAGACAGAGGCCAGCACCCAACGAGGTCACGCAGAGCTCAGTCGATGCCAACGTGGCCAGAGACTCCGGGCACCTCACTGCTCTCCCCCAGGAGCCACGGCTCACCGCTCTCCGGTTCAGCGTCGGCAGCGACTTCCCAGAGCGCAACCTCGCTGAGTGTGGAGGGTCGGCTCTGCTTCAGATAATTCTAGAAAGGAGAGCAGTAGAACCCAAACTGGCCCAGCTACTGGCTTGTGTGCGTCGAGGGCTGCGCCTCAGGGCCTTGGGGCAGGCTGCCAGGGGACACGGTTCTGCATGTGGGGTGTTTCCGTGGGGAGCACCTTGTGGCTGCTCCCCAAAGCCCTTTCAGCTTCATGCCCAGTGCCAGCTGCAGAGGCTCAAACCAAGTCATTGCTTTTCTGTCTCTCTTGCTGCTCCCGGCTCTCCCGAGGCTGTGTTCTGGCCCCGGAGGTGAAAGCCGACGTCCCCTGGGCAACAGGTTTCAGGGGCAGGTCCTGGGCTCCCCAGTCCCGGGCCGCCGCCTCTGCCTGCCCCGCACAGAGCTGGGGTCAGGGCCCCGGCGGCCGGCTGGCTTGTGTTCCACTTTGCAAAGGGTTCTTCTTTACAATGGTCCCCCCGGAATTGTCCCCAGACCCGTGGCGGGTGCCCGAAAGCACGGCCAGCACCAAGCCCTGCGTGTACTGGTTCTTCCTACATGTGTGTACCTAACGGTAGAGTTTAATGTACAAGTTAGGCCCAGCCGGGGCTTAGCAACAATAACTAATAACAAACCCGAACAGTGGTAACAATAGGCTGTGATAAAAATGATGGCTATGTGCTCACGCTCTCTCAAAACCCGTCCTACTGGGCCTGCCCGTCCTTGCCCTGTGCCCACGTGACAGACGCAGGCGGGTGAGTGGCGGGGCCGGCGAGGGAGCCCCTCCCCCCGCCAGCAGGAGGAGGCTCCGCTCGCTGACGGCGGTGACAGGCCTCTGGTGACAGGCCTTGGGTAACTGGAGACGTGGGACTTCGCTCAACGGCTCCCCCACAACGTGGGTGAGGTTGTGACCCCATTTCACAGAGGAGAAATGGGAGGCTCTGTGGTGTGTGCCGACCCCGGACGCGGTTCTGGCCCTGCCGTTCAGCCACGGACACAAGCCTCTCTGTCCCTGTGATTCCCAGCGCGGTGTCGGGTGCGGAAGCCCTAACACCTAGAATGGCGCTGGACGCATGCTTGGAGCGCGATAAACCCTTGTAGAGCAGAAGCTCCCCTCTGGCTGCCCCTGTCCAGCGGGGGTGGAGCCCGGGTCTGCGGACGCAGCGCCTGTGGTCACCTGAGACGCCACTTAGGTTTGGTTGCTGTATTTCCAGAACCTTCCTCTCGTCTCTTCCTTCCCACCCACGCTGCGTGCTCTCAGGCCTGGCCAGCAGCCCGGTCCTCTGACCTGGAAGGAAAGGTCACCTTCCCTCTGCCTCGCTAAGTCCTGGGGTTCAGGCCACGCAGGAGAATGCTGTGTGTCCTGGCTGATGGCTGGGGCCCCCACCAGGCTCGCCTCCCTCCCTGCAGCTGGAAATCCAAGGAGAGGAAATAGGGGGCCGGGGAGGGAGGGGGAGAGGGGGGCTTTCCCTTTGAGTTCCTGAAACCCCAGGGGGTTTCTTCCACTTTTGTGCATTTGGGGCCGGTGAGGGTTCTGTGGACCCAGGCTGTGCCCAGAGAGCATGGCCGGCCACAGGCCCCGTGAGGGCTGTCGCATGTGGCTGGTGGGCGTGAGAAACTGGGGGTAGCTTGGGTGCCGACAGCCGTCCCTCTCGGTCCTGCGTCCTGGGGGCTCCAGATTGGGGGACTCAGGTCACAAGCCACTGGGAGTCCCTTCCAGACAGGAAGTGGATGGGAGGGAGAGGCGGGCGCTGCCGGCGGCTCCCTGGTAGAGTGGGGTCCTTTTTAAAGAACCTCCCTAACAAGGTCTCAAAGTGGGGTGATGTCAGGGTTAGCTGGTGACAGTCAGAAGAGGGGCGGGGCCCCTCCCCCACACTCTCCCCTGACACTTCACAGCAGGACAGTCACCTGCTGGTCGGGGGTTTCCAGTGATGGGTCCATGTCCCTTGTGCGAACAGGTTGAGTGCCTCAGCCCTGGGACCAGGAGCCAGGAGAGCGTAAAAGGGGCTTTGGTCGTGGGGGACGGGACGAGAGAAGTTGGAGCAGAGGTGGGGCCGGAAGCAGGAGCCGGGGTGGCTCTGGGACAGCCAGAGCCAGCAGTTACAGGAGGGGACAGAGGAGGGCAAGGGACATTCCCCACACAGGCCTGCCTCCCAAGTTCTAGGGCCAGAGGCAGCCCTCCGTACTGCCGCAGGGCCCCGTCCCCGGCCACACTCTCCCCACACACATCCCGGGATGGGGGGTCCTCACCTGGGGGTGGTGGCTGGCCTCCTCCCTGCGTCTGCGCATCTCCTGGGGTTCCCTGGCTTTGCCCCGAGCCTGGGGTGACTGCGGGGACAGGCGGGGCCTCATTTTTTGCTGCAAATGAAAGAGCTTCATGGAGACACAGACCACCACGCAGGGCCGTGGAAACGCACACCCGAGACACGCGTGTCCCCTTGGCTTTCAGGAACCTCTTGGAAGAACGCCCCGGGGAAGGGGGCACAGGCCCGGAGAGCGCTAAGTATGGCCGAGGGGCTCTGCGGGGCTCAGCCAGGGGGGCTGCGTGCTGGTTTAATGCCTGTCCCCACTCTGAGCTGGCCCTTCCAGGGCATCGCGCGGCCAGAATGGGGTCGTGTCTGTGAGGGGCTCCGGGGACGGGGCCGAGCAAAGCCGGCTGCAGGGTCAGCCGGGGTGGAATGCACACTCCGGACGGAAGGCGTGGCCACGAGCGGGGACCCCACGCCCGGAGCAGTCTGCGCCTCGGAAGTCGACTCGCCCACGAGTGGGAGGCCCAGCGTCCCCCGCTCCTCCCCGGAGTGCTCCCTTGGGTCAGCGCTGCAGGGACGCGACGTGAGCTCGAGCCGAGCCCAGGTGTCCGGGCCCTTCGCTGCCAGGAGACGGAGGCTCTGGCTTCGTCATCTCTGTGACGGGGCCGTCCTCCCCAGGGCCTCTCAGTCTTCCCGTGACGGAAGCAAGCCCTTTGCAGTGGGGTCTGGCCGGGCTCCTGGGAGAAGACGCACCCATTTCAGAGGCCCCACTTTATAGATACGGACACCAGAAGCCACGCCGGGCTTTCAGAGACAGTGGCACATCTTGTTTATATTTAACGAATTAGCTTTGAGCACGTAGAAATGAAACGCCCCGTGATTGTGCCTTTCAAAATAAAATTACAAGGCTTATTAGAAACATCACTTCCTGGCGCGTGTGGCTGACGGGTCCAGTTTAGAGGTGTCAGGAGAGTCTTGTCGCCTGTCAGTCCTGATGGGAGGCTCCGAGGCTCCTTCAGGGGAGCCCCTGCCCACCCCCAGCTGCTCCGCTGCTGACCAAATCCCGCAGCTCGCCATCCGAGTCCTCGGCAGCCCTGCCCCCGGCTGAGTCCTCTGTGCCAAGCAAGGCGGCCTGCCACGCCCCCCAAGGAGCGGGGTGGGCATTTTCTGGGCTGGATGGTGCCCCCTGAGGCATGTCCACACCCTAACGCCTGGAACTGTTACCTTATAAGGAAGAGACATAATCATGTTAAGCATCTTTTTTAAAAAAAGATTTCTTATTTTAAAAGTTTATTTATTTAATTTGAGAGAGAGAGGGCTCACACATAAACAGTGAAGAGGCAGAGAGAGAGAGAGAGACTCCAAGCAGGCTCCGCGCCGTCAGCGCTGAGCCCACGGCGGGCTCGGCCTCATGACCGTGAGATCGTGACCAGACCAGAAGTCAAGAGTCAGACACTCAACCGACTGAGCCCCCCAGGCACTCCAATCACATGAAGATTCTTGAGAGGAGGCGCCTGGGGGGCTCAGTCAGTTAAGCATCTGACTTCGGCTCAGGTCATGATCTTACTGTTCGTGGGTTTGAGCCCTGCGTTGGGCTCTGTGCTGACAGCTCAGAGCCTGGAGCTGCTTCGGATTCTGTGTCTCCCTCTCTCTCTGCCCCTCCTCCACTGCTCTCTGTCTCTCAGATATAAGCATTATAAACATTTCTTTTAAAAAAAGGAAAAATTGATACACCAGACTTCGTTAAAATGAAAGCCTATTGGAGCACCTGGCGGCTCAGTCAGTGAGGCATCTCAGTTCCGCTCAGGTCACGATCTCATGGTCTGTGCTCCCGTGGGGAGGGCCCTTGCAGTGGGACAGCGTGGCGGTCACAGGAAGCGAGTGACACCGTGCCAGAGCACCTGGAACCGAGGTCACGTGCATGCTCACGGGATCACGAGGAAGGTTGGTGGCATCCGTCAGCCCTGAGCGTATCGATGTCGGTTTCTCACTGACCCAGAGCCTCAGGTTCACGTTCAGGACGATATAAATAAAGGTGGTGGTCTGACACGTCCCACCAGGCCTCGTGGGCCAGGACGGGCCCTCCTGACCCGCGCAGTGACTGGCGGTGCTGACCGCAGGCACACTGCGCCCTCGCCCGCCTGCGAGCCGCCCCCCCCCCTGGCCGGCCGGCCGTGCAGGGCCTGCGGCCACACTGCCGTCCAGCCGCCGGCCGAGCCCCCACGGCCCCCACAGCCCCCACAGCCTCGGCCCTGAGCCCACGTCCCGTTCCTGGGGCTTTAGCCCAGGGAGACCCGAGGCCCTGGTGCAGGGCTTCAGCCTTTGAAAGGGGAGCCAAGCCCTTGCTCCTGGCAGGACGGGAGTAAACTCTGCCCTAAATAGAAACACCATTCACAGGGAAGCATTTACCATCAATGAGTGAGAGAGAACGCTTACATAACGGCTGTAAAAATAGGCTGACGTTTGAGGGCGTCTAAGGGGCTGGAGGGGACTCTCCACGTGGGCTCCTTGTGAAATAGATTGCTCTGTGAGCTGGGGTGGAGGGCCGTTCAGGGGAAGACGTGGCCTGCTCCCTCCTGCCCCTGAGTCCGCGGCTGGCGGAGAGGTCTGGGAGCGGACGGCCGGGGACCCCTCCTGGGTGGATGCAGGGCAGGGGGTGGAGGGTGAGCAGGGGTGGAGCGAATGACTGGTCCAGGGAGGTGGGCTCGTGGGGCTGCAGTCCCCCACTCGTCTTCTTGGGTGACTCCCGAGCCTCCAGACACCCCCTATTGTCTCATGGTGCCCCGTCCCCCCGGGTCACTGACACGGATGTTGCAGCGGTGACACATGACCTTCACAGCCGGGACCGTCGGATCCTCGCACCAATCCACAAAGGAGCCACTGTTATTAACTCTGTTTTGGGGGGGGGGGGCGCTGAGGCACAGAGAGCTTACGCATGTCACCATGGGTTGCACTGAGCTGAGATCTGAGCCCAGGGTCTGTCTCTGCCCCATGAAGGCAAGTGTCCCTCACCCGGGGAAGCGGTCTGTACCCAGGGTCCCAGACTGGCTGGGACACTGTCTCCGGAAAATCCAAACTCCTCCCTACCCCCACCACATGGCGCTCTGTGCTGTGCCCTCCCTGGTGCGTTTGTTCCAATGCACCAGGCAGGCTATGGGGACGGCGTGGGCACCGGCTGCCCGGGGCACTCACAACCCTCCCGCCTGCTGTGTGATGGAGGCGGGGAGCTGCAATGCTGTTTCAGAGCAGTAAACCTGGAGCTTGCCAACAAGGGCGAGTGAATGTGTAAAGCTGGCATGCCAGGAAATCAGGCAAAGTGCCAGCGAGATGGTGTGTAGACCGTTTAACACAGGATGGAAAGGCCTCGCTGACAGCGTGATATTTGAACACAGATCCGGGGGAAGTGAAGAAGCAGGCATTTGGAGGAAGAGCCCTTCATGCAAAGGGAAGAGCACTTGCAAAGGCCCGAGGGCAGTGGTGTGCCTCGGTGTGCCAGGAGGGGCGGGCCGGAGAGCCTGGAGGGGAGGGTGGTCACTGAAGGTGCTGACAGCATTTGCCTGGTCGCCTCTGGAAAGTTTACAGCAGAGCTTCCCCCTCCAGCGGAGAGCTCCCTGGGGCAGAGCGGGATGGGAGGAGGTGGGTCGTAAGGGAACTTGGGGGGGGGGGAATGTCCTACATCTTGATCGTGGGGGTGGTTTTATGGCCTTAGACATCAGTCGGATGCAGATTTGTAGTTTAAATGGGTGTGGTTTCTGGTGCACAAATTACACCTCAACTAAACACACGGAGCAGAAAGGTTCCTAAGGGCCGTGAGCTGGGCGGCAGAAGCAGGTGTGGAAGCCGGGCCTGGGCTCGGGCTCCTGGGACTGTCTTCAGCCAAAGCCTGTGCCGTGGGGACATTTCTTTTCTTAAATTTTTAAAAATGTTTATTAATATTTGAGAGAGAGAGAGAGAGCACAAGCAGGGGAGGAGCAGAGAGAGAGGGAGACACAGAATCCGAAGCAGCTCCAGGCTCTGAGCTGTCAGCACAGAGCCTGATGTGGGGCTTGAACTCACTAACAGTGAGATCACGACCTGAGCCTAAGTCAGACGCTTAACCGACTGAGCCCCCCGGCACCCTCTCTGTGGGGACATTTCTAAGGGGCACAGGACCCAGCCCCTCCGTGACAAGTGTCCCAGCATGCGGCAGGGCCCCGCCAGGAGACAGGCCACCCCTTGCCTGCATTTACAGGTGGGCATTTGGGGGAGGGCACAGAGGCTGTGTGGGGGGCTCCCAGGGAAGGGGCCGCTGCTCCCGGCTCCGGTTCTGAGCTGCTGTGGTGCAGGGGCTTCTGGGAGAGAAGGTTTGCTGAATTTGGAGCCTAGACCCTGCTGGAGATCAGGGCGCTGCGAGTGGAAAGAGCCCCGTCCTCCCGGAGCCCGCCCCCGGAGGCAGGGACGTCCCAGGGCTCACCCCCGAACAGGAGAAGTCGCCAGCTCTGGGCGGGGGCTGTGCGTCTCTCAAGCGCTCCCCCCACCCCTGCTCACTCCAGACGGAAACAGATGCACACTGTCACCTGCCAGGAGACAGTGAGTCAGCCCCGGAGGGACCTTTGCCAGCTCCTCGGGCCCAGGACCCTGGGAGTGACCCTCCAGCCACACTGTCCCCCAAAGTCCAGTTCTTAGTGCTCAGGTAGGACTATTACCTTCCTTGGGATGGAACCTCCGCACGGTTTACGATGCACTGGCTTCCTGTTACACGGTCTCCTGAGCATTCCCTCCTGGTTCTCGTCCACCGCGCCTTTAGACGGCCAAAGAGTATTCCAGCACGTGGACCCACAGTCCCCTCAAGGGACCGGTGGCACACAGTGTACTTCATTCAGTGACTACGTCCGCGTGTCAGCTGCACGGCGTGTGGCAGGCCTGGTGCTGGGTCACCGGCCAAAAGCAAGTCCCCAGGAGGGCACATCTGTCACAAGCTGACGGGCGTTGGGAGGGAGCGTGAGGCCCGACTGCACACGGGTCACTGGCAGCACCCGGTGGTGGGCTCAGGGCCGGTGCCCGCTCGCTCGGGCCATGCCTGGCGAGGTCTAGCGCACATGTGGCAGCCCAGCGAGCCGGGGGCCGGAGGCTGGCTGTGGGTGGTCCTGTCTGGGGCACGCTTATTTCTAGCCAGTGACCCCGAGCCCGCTTCCCCGTTCACCACCGGCAGAGCGTGTACTACGCGTGAACCATCTCTGTTCGTGACGCATCTCTTTGCGCGGCTTTGATTCTCTGCTGAGATTAAACCCCCCAGGAGATGCCGTTTTCCGCCGTGGTGACCACTCCGGTACATTCTGGACTCCCTACTTCTGACTTTCTCGAGGACCCTCTCTGGACCGCAGTGACACCAGCATCTGGGAGAGCCCACCCCCTTCCCTCCTGGGCCGAGCCCGGCATCCTGAGACTGGCACCGGTGGGCACACACAGCCCTGGGCCCGGCCCTGGAGCTTGGCCTGACTGCAGGGGGGCGGGGCACTGGGCCAGTTTCCCCCCCTTGGGGTGGAGAGGGCCAGCCCGGAGGCTGCGGGGGAGGGGGGGCTCCCCTCTGGCCTCCCCCGTCCCCCACCGCGTAGCTATCCACGGACCGATGGCTTTGCCGAGGCTTTCCCGGGAGGGCTGCGGGTGGGGAAGGGGGTTTCCAGACTGGCGAGGAGAAGGACGTGACGCTGCGGATCCCAGCCCGCCCGGCCCATCGGGCGGCTGTGAAGTAGAAGAGGGGCCTGGTGCTCCTGGAGGAGCCCAAGCCGCGTCGTCTCTCCGGCACCGGCCCAGCCACGCACCAGGACTGTCCCCAAGACTCTGTCCTTTGACTCTGCAAGCTGGCACTGGGCGGCGGGGGAAGGTCCTGGTGCAGGGACACAGCTGACGTGGCTGCAGCAGCTGGTCCGCACACACAGGGCTCGGGTCCCCTGCGTGCACACGAGCTGCTCCCCCTTGTCTGGGAGTCGGGCGCTCTCGCCCCCGGCTGTGACCTGGGGACAGGTCGAAGGGACCGGGCAGCAGTATGGAAATCTGAGACTTCTGAACCCAGGCCTAAAGCTGGTGCCTGCGTCCTGGAACCGGCTGCCTTCGTGTGAGGCCGGCCGCGCGGGGAGCCTGACGGAGGAGAACCGGGGCCCCCCGCCAGCTCCCACCTGCGGCCACATGAGTGAAGCCACTGTGGACCTTTCCACCCCCTACCCCCAGGATGCCCGGGCGAGCAGAACCCCAAATCACACCCAGCGCGGTGAAGCCTGATGCACGGCTGGGTTTTGTTCAAAGTCACTGGGTTTTGGGGCCTTTCATCAGCGACACTAGATAATGAATCAGAAATCGACATGGCAAGTTCTTAAAGATGTAACTCATCACAGGATTTCAAGTTCTGCTGATGAGGCCCTTGCAGACGGGGCGTTTGCCCAGTTTCCAGAAACAATCAGGCCAGGGTCTGAGCCCCGGGTGCCGGCCCCGCCCCCCACTGTGACTCCAGTGAGTGGCTTGTCTGAGCCACATTCATAGAACTCACATCCGGAAAGGACACAGCGGACCGCGGTCCCGGCGCCTGCGCGGCCCATCTCTGCCAGCGTCTCCCTGACCCGTGTGTGGCCCAAAGGATGACGCTTCCGGATCCCCTGGGAAGGCTTCCGTGACCCCGGCAGGTCAAGGGCGAGCATGTTTTCTGGTGTGGATGGACCCTGAGGGTTACAGTCAGCCTTCCCTTCCCGGCTGAGCGCTGCGCCCACACGGGGGGACCTGGGGACGCTGGGACTTCCCGGGCAGCCCTGGCCCAGAGGCGGTGACATCCTGTGGCCGCTGGGGTTTCCAGCTGTCCTCTGGCGCAGGGGCTTCGCGGGGAGGGCACACGCCCAGGCCACGAGCCGTGGCATTCACACGAAGACCCTCCTGCCGTCCTGAGTGCCCAACTCTGAGAGGCTCGGTCTTCTGCAGAAGGCGCCTCCTCTTATCGGACTCGCCGTCCACTGGAGACGCTTCTCACAGCCGGCGCCCTGCCCTCGGCGCCCTGCCCGGTGTCCGGCGGCCAACCAGCCAAGCCGTGCCTTTCTTTGATCTCCAAAGGCGAGGAGGAGGCAGAGTCATTGGAGGGGCCGATGTGCATGGGGGCGCAGAGGGAGAGAGAGAGAGACGTCTGGCTTTTGTCTGCCTGCTTCCCCGCCTGATCGAGTTTTCCACTCACCTGGCACCCGTCTCCTCCGGACATCCGCCTGCCCCTCCTGTCCTCCTCGCTGCCGCTCAGGAGGGCGAGATGTAAGCAGCCTGGGGTCGGCAGGGCACCAGAGAGCGGCCGGGGTCTCCGGTGCACCTCTGCATTCGTCACCCCCTGGAACTGTGACCACGCCACTATGGCCAACGCTGCGGCCACTGCTCCCATGTTTCAGAAAGCAGGCAGGGAAGTTGTAAAATGCACCACGGCACAAGACCACATGACCAGGTGGCTGTGGCCCTGAGGCACAGCAGCCACGGCGGGGGCAGTGGGGCGTGTGGCGCGCTTGGCTGTGAGCTGGGCGAGGGTCTGGCCTCCTCACCCTGCAGTCGGGGCTCAGGGCGGGGTGAGCTACCAGACCGCGGGGCCGCTGCCAGGACCGGGCAGGTTCACCCGCGCTGGTGGCCCGGACGGCGTCCATGTCTCCACGGCACGTTCCCCCTGGTCCTCCTTGCCCAGAGAGCACTGTTGTTTGCTGAGCCCCCGAGCCCCCGAGAAGTGGACACAGGAGCCAGAGGAGTGGCCCCAAGAGGTATAAATGTGCCCACAGAGCCCCTGGACACCCCCCTGGGCTTCTTACGGGTCCCAGAGGTCCTGGTGTTAGGAGTGAGTGTGGGGACCCTGCCATTCTGTAAAAAACCTTTTTTTTTTTTAACATTTATTTATTTTTGAGAGAGAGAGAGAGAGAGAGAGACAGAGCATGAGCACGGGAGGAGCAGAGAGAGAGGGAGACACAGAATCAGAAGTAGGTTTCAGGCTCTGAGCTGCAAGCACAGAGCCCGATATGGGGCCTGAACCCACGAACTACGAGATCATGACCTGAGCCAAAGCTGGATGCGTAACCGACTGAGCCACCCAGGCGCCCCGGGACACTGCCATTAAATGAGGTCACTTGAGGGGCGCCTGGGTGGCTCAGTCAATTAAGTGTCTGACTTTAGCTCAGGTTATGATCAATCTCACAGCTTGTGGGTTTGAGCGCCTCGTTGGGCTCTGTGCTGACAGCTCAGAGCCTGGAGCTGCTTCACATTCTGTGTTTCCCTCTCTCTCTGTCCCTCCCCTGCTCATGCTCTGTCTCTCTCTCTCTCCCCAAAATAAATAAACATAAAAAAATTTTTTTAAATGAGGTCATTGACTAGCTGGCCCTGGGGTCCCAGGCCTGTGAGGAGGGCCAGAGGGCCTTTCCTGGGGTGACCCCCGCATCCCTGGACACAGGCAGGGCCCGCAGGCTGCTGCTGGGGGCTGGGCATGGACCTCCCAGGGAGCGTCGGGCCCTCAGGATGCTGGGCCGGGCGGTTGTGACCGGCCAGATGACCGCTTCTAGAATCCGGTTGTGAGGTGGTGAGTAGTGAAGCCGCGGGGGCCGTTTTCTGGAGAGGAGGTGCCTCGGGTCAGCCCCACCCCACCTGAGGCCCTCCACCCTGCTCCTTCCCCACGGGGGCCCAGTTCCTGTCTGCCAACGAGGGC
Organism: Helogale parvula; assembly: GCA_004023845.1. Taxonomy (NCBI): domain Eukaryota; kingdom Metazoa; phylum Chordata; class Mammalia; order Carnivora; family Herpestidae; genus Helogale; species Helogale parvula. Next base: position 56,193 of record PJEM01004244.1, read on the forward strand.
TGGCACCAGATGGCTCCCAGGCCACCTCAATCTGTGGCTCTGCGCCCGTTAGGGAGGGGCCTTGGAAAAGTCTTCTCCGCTCCGCAAGGCCATCCACGTAGGTAGGACCCGCGGGTGGGAAACGCCACAGCCCCGGGCTCCCTGGGCCGCCTGGTGTCCCCCATCACCTGAGGCTTCCAGACCCGCCCAGAGGGTTCCGACAAGTTCTCTTGTCCCAGGGACAGTGGTCACTCCTTCGCTCCTTCACCCCCACCCCGCCAGCCTCCCGGGGGGCCCGGCCGCAAAGCTGGAGGGCGGGGGCTCTGGGGCTTCAACCAAAGTTCCAGTTGTTCGCCCAAGACCCAGGCTTGTCGGGAGGGAAGTGGCTCTGCCTGGTGTGAGGGCAGGTGCAGGCACAGCTCTTCTGCTCGGCTGAGGCACAGGATGGTGACAAGCCGTGTGATTCAGGGTGTGGCCACTCGAGGCACACGTGTCCACGTTCTCTGTCACTTGGTGCTGAGAACCGGCTGGGCATGTCCACAGGTGCCCTTTCCTGGAGTGGTCAGTCTTCCTGGCCTGACTGGGTCCTCCAACACAGACATCATTGTGACTCAGAGAGGAGATTCGAGTGACAGACACTGGCCGGTCGCGCCAAAAAAATATGGGACATGTTTAACAGCAGCTCTTCCTTCTGAGTTTTCTCCCCAACCCTCTCTGTTTAAAGCAATTTCTTTGTCATCAACGGTTGTTTAGAGAAACGGGACAGTTGGGGGGAAGGTGTGGAGTGTTCCCACAGCTCAGTCCCTCCCACCGTCAGCCCCCGGCAGCACGGTGCCCTGGTCACGGTCGACGTGCCTGAGTAGACACGTCCGAAGCGGGGCCACTCGTTAAAATTTTTTAATGTTTATTTATTTTTGAGAGAGACAGAGATGGAGTGCAAGCGGGGGAGGGTCAGAGAGAGAGGGAGACACAGAATCCGAAGCAGCTCCAGGCTCAGAGCTGTCAGCACAGAGCCCGACGCGGGGCCCAAACCCACGGACCCAGAGATCATGACCTGAGCCGAAGCTGAACGCTTAACTGACTGAGCCCCCGAGGCGCCCCACCTTGCCTGTGTTTTCAGTGATGGATCCCTGAGCTGAAGTTCCCTGGCTTCTTCGTTCTGGCCTGCGGACCAGGTGCCAGAGGCAGGCACCCCCACCTCTGCTGGGAGGGTGACTACAGCAGGGGCTTCTGTCTCGTCTCTGGCTCTGGTCCAGGCCTCCTGCCTTACTGGCGTCCTTAGATGGAGTGGCAAGGAGGGGTGGGCGCGGTGCCCAGGCTGGCCCTCGGCCTCCACGTTCTGCGGGCACAGGGGCTCAGGCTATGCGTGGGGCGTGGCCGCTCCTTCTATTTTCCGGGTGCTGGGCTCCGTCCTGGTGACCGCAGGCTCCTACCCAGGTGCAGGGCCCCCGCCACCAGAGCCCAGACACAGGACCCTTAGGCAGGAGTGCCCCAGAAGCCTGGCCCCCTTCCAGTGGTGGCCAGTGAAGAAAGCCAGGCTGGCCAGACCTCTTTCCTTCCTCCTCAAGTTTGCCTCCTTGGGACCCTGACCACGGCACCCACTTAACCTTTGTTTATTATTGTTTTAAAAAGTACTTCTTTCCCACAATTCTCCCGCACTGGAAGGAGGTTTTACTTAAGCTCTTGAAATATATTTACTTTTGGCCCAGGGTCAGGTGGATGACAGTTTCACAAGAAAGTGGGATCCCGGAGCCCTGAGTCAGTGGGAATCAGGCCTTGTGGGGCGCACACGCACACACACACACGCACACACACCTCTGTGAGGCGGTGACAGCCCGTGGGGAGGCGGCCGGGAGGGCTGAGCCGCAGCCCACGGCCCATCTGCTCGGATCTGTCTGGGAGCCGACAGGCAGGGCTGTGACGCCGCCTGCGTGTGGGGCCATGGGCATGTGGTGACGGGCTATTCAGACCAAACTGTCACGGAGCTGACAGCCTAGAAACACGTTCTTAAAAAAAAAAAAAAGAGAGATAGAAGTTTATTGTTCTCTCATATCAAAGAGAGGGGGCGGCAGGAGCCTGGCGTGGCGTCCAAGGATGCTGGGGCCTGGCCTGTGCCATCCTGCTGCACCCCATCCTGCTTCACCGCTTGGATGTCACCTTTAAGGTCCAAAACGGCTTCGGGGTGCCAGACATTCAAATTCTAGGCACACATGGCTGGGCCTTTGCAGGCCTGAGGGCGGCTCCGAGGCACTCTCCTTGGACGACCACCCTTTGTCCCTCCTGGTTCACGGGCGCGTATGCCTTGGCCGCTGGACACGTGGGCTCAGGGCCTGGGTGGGATGCTCCCAGTGGGCGGCTGAAGGCTGGCGGGGAGGGAGCACTCGGGGGTAGGAGGAGGGTAGATTTGCCCGTCACCCTGTCCTCCCCAGAGACAGGCATTTGTCGACAGCCTGTCACCTCCTTGGAGCTTTGCATGATTTTCCGTGTCCTGGAGGGCTGCCAGAGCCATCCCATTCTGCTGGTGCAGAAACTGAGGCCCGGGGAATCTCATGGTTGGTAAAGCAGGGAAGGGGCCAACGGAGCTCCATGACTGGCAGAGTGCAGGCGACAGGGGGAGGTGACCCTTTCCTTAGGGGGAGCAGACAGGGCCCGCTGGCCCCCAAGGGTGCCCACACTAGGTCCCTTCCAGGCCCGGCCTCGTGACCCCTCACACGTCTGGGGGCTGCCGGCATGCTCCTGCAGAGCTCTTTCAACATGCGTAATCCCAACACGTTCATTCCCGTCCAGAGGCCCTGCTGTCCCCTAGGAGAGGAGGGGCCCGCGGTGCACGTCCCACAGGAAGCTGGTCCCCGTCACTGCCCTGCGGATGTGCATTCCAGAGGCCCCTTGGAGCCCTGCCTCGGATCTCTCGGGCCAGGCTGCCTTCGCACAAGGGCCCCGTGGCCCTGTGCAGCTACGTGACTGCCCGGGTGTGCACATGCCTGGCCGTGTGTGGGTGTGCGCCCGGGGACCTCGAGTGCGGCAGCAGCGCTGTGTGGACTTGTCATCTGGAACAAGCCGCAGGCAGAGGCGGGGGGAGGGGTGCCCAGTGTGGGCTGCGTGATGCTGCTGTTTTTAGCCGACAACCTGGACGTGCGGTGTCACCCCTGCACGAAACACAGCCCTGGCGACATCCCTCGGAGTCGGGCGGCCCAGGGGAGGGGGGAGAGGGGCCACTCCCCAGGAAGGCCTGTCACTCAGGCGTCGCCTTTTCAGTGACTGGCTTGATTTTCAACCTTGGGCGTCAGCGTCGGCTGCTGACGTGGGAAGGTGTAGGACTTGGGGCGCGTTACGGCGAACTGACACAGCAGGTGAATCTGCCTGCCTTCTCAGTCCCGGGAGGACTCGTTGGGAAGGGATAAAACCTGTCTCTGGGGACACAAAGGCCGACGCAGGGAGAGCCAGAGAATGCCCCGGACTTCACCTGGGACACTTCTTATACAACACTGTCCTCAGCCTGACACAGCCTGTATGGGGCAGACCCCGAGGGGCGGGGCTCCGTTGGCGGACGCGGTGCCGCAAGGCCGGGTGACCCGGACACAGCACCGTCTGCCCGCTGTGCGATGGTGCTGCGTGCCAGTGTGGAGCGGGCTCAGGGACCCGCACGCTGGGGCGGAGTCCGGGTCCTGGCCTGGCCGGGCTCCCGCATCCGGCTCACGGGGAGATGGATTCCGCACTGGCAGGGAGACCCTCCCAGCAGGTGACCGCCTGGGGGGCACTCCTCACCCGGCTCTGGTTCCGTCTCTGAAAAATCGATGCGGTGAGTCACTGACTCGTGTGATGGGTTTGGGGACTGGACCACACCCAGACTCCTCCTTCCACTAGATATGCCTGAGCCCTGCAGCCCACGCCTCCTAGAGCCCTTTCCGTGCAGACACCGGTCGGCCCGAGGGCTGGCGAGGGCGGAGGGTCTCCGGCTGCTCCCGAAGCTTGATGTTAACCCTTCCCCTCAGGCCGGCTGCCAAGGCCGGCTCATACCTGCAGCCTCAGCAGGCCTGCGCGGGCAGCGGCCGGACTGTGGGCTCTGGCCCAGCAGCCGTCCATCCGGGTGCCTCCCCTGAGCCCCTGGCAGCTGGGAGCCACGGCAGATGAACTACAGCCTGTCCGGGCCTCACTGCCTTTGGCTTGCTGGTCGTGGGGTCCCCTTAAAACCCACCATCTCCACAGTGGTGGCAGGATCGGCCTGACATCTCTGGCCACGCTCAATCCAGGCATTGGAGGGCTGGGTAGCCACTGTGTGTGTGTGAGTGTGTGTGTGCGTGTGTGTGTGTGCGTGCACACACACACACATGATCTAGGTGCAGTCACATATATGTGCATGTGTGTGTTATTCTCTCTTATGAACCCCCAAATATACATTACTGTATTTGACCTAATTTTGATCACTTTTTGCAACAATGTTTTGTCGAGACCATTGTTTCCGGCTGTCAATTACAGTTTGCACTGGTGTGACATTTCCTGAGCCTGGGGTTTCGTGGCTGGTCAGTTTGGGAAATAGTGGCATAGAGCAAACTTTGAGGAGCCCAAATTATGATTTTGACTACTTATTTGTCATTTCTGGCCCCCACACTCCCCCAGATATGAGAGCATTTTATCTGGAGAATTCTTTTCTTTTTCTATATTTAAAAAAATTTTTAATGTTTATTTATTTTTGACAGAGAGTGAGAGAGACAGAGTGTGAGTGAGGGAGGGGCAGTGAGAGAGGGAGACACAGAATCTGAAGCAGCTCCAGGCTCTGAGCTGTCAGCACAAAGCCTGACACAGGGCTTGAACCCATGAACCTCCAGATCATGACCTGAGCTGAAGCTGGATACTTAACCGACTGAGCCACCCAGGAGCCCCTGGAGAATTCTTTTCTTTTTAAATGTTTATTTATTTATTTTGAGAGAGAGAGAGAGAACTGGTGTCCATGTATGCCCATGAGGTAGACGGGGAGTGGCCGAGGGAGAGAGAGAGGGGATCCCAAGCAGGCTCCAGGCTGGGTGCTGTCAGTGCAGAGCCCGCCACCAGGCTCCATCCCACGACTGGTGAGACCATGACCTCAGCTACAATCAGGAGTCAGACACTCACCTGACTGAGGTACCCAGGGGCCCTGGAGCATTCTGAAACTCTTCTTGAGGTGTCTACAACACTACTGCGGGGAGTCCCAGAAACCAGGCTGGAGGAGCCTGGAGCTGTGTGAGCGACGCAAGGGGGGACCGAGCCGCCTGTCCGGGTGCTCCTGCAACCCGTGGCCCCTGCCTCTGCGAGGTGGGGTCAGATGCACGGGGCAGGCCCAGCGCGAGCTTCGTGATCGTCGGTGCTTCCCCGGCTCATCGGGAGCGAGCCCGCGCCCGCACTGTCAGCGTCCGCAGGCAGTCTGTTCTGATGAGCGTTGTGGGGCTGTGTCGGTTATGAGGTTAGACGCGTGTCGTGGGCAGTTGCTCTTGAACAGACCGAGGCAACCCGACCTTCAGGTGGAAAAGCTGCTTCAACACCCATCGCTTCAGTTTCTTCCTCTGTAAGTGGGGGCTCTGGGATTTCCCACCCCAAAGGGCTGGGATCGCACGGACTGACATGTGCAAAGTTTGACAGGTAGAGGCACCTCCTCCACGCTCGTAGGTGGAAGCCCTGACCTCCGGTCTCCGAACGCAGCCTTGCCTTTCCAGAGGTGATTCAGGTACACTGAGGTCGTCGGGCGGGCCTTAACCGCCCTGGTTGGGGTTCTTACGAGAAGACTGTGGGACAGAGACACACGCAGGGGGGACCATGTGAAGATACAGGGAAAAGACAGCATCCACGCACCTGAGAGAGAGGCCTCAGGAGGAACCAGACCCGCTCACACCAGGATCTCCGACCTCCAGCCTCTAGCCCTGGGACAGAGCAAGTTTCTCTCGTGTGAGACAACCGGCCTGTGGCGCTTGTTCGGCAGCTCCAGGCCACTGACACAACCGTGTGAGCAGGTGTGAGCAGCTGCCAGGGGCTTTTCTCAAGGGGCTTTCTGGTGTTTTAAAGTGTGGCACTCCATTTCATAAGGGCACCTGAGACACATTTCTACGTGCTTAGAACTTTTCCTATGAATTTTAAAGATGTATTTTAGGAAAGTAAATATTAGCCCATTTTGCTGCTATTGAGAAATACAACGGCACCTGTTTTAAAAAGACACGTGTGGCTCTGTTCCATGGAGACCCGGACATCACTGGTCCACGCCACTGTCCCCGAGCTGTGGGGTCAGCAGACTCCTGGGGAGTTCCAAGGGTCAGAACTGGAGGGCAGAATTTGGGGGCAGAATTAACCGGGTGCCTTTGTTAGTGGATTTTACTTGGCTTTGTCTAGTCTTGGCGATGGCAGACAAAGGGGCTTGTTCTTTCCTGCCAGTGTGTGTGGCCACTGGCTGCTCTTTGTCTACGAGCCTGTGATGTCCCCATGGCCTGGTTACTTAGGTCCCCCGGCCCAGGAGCACTTAGAGAAACCGCGTGCCTTTTTCATCAGCTGTTGAGTGGAAAGAGGGGGTGTCCCTGCTCTTGGGAGCAGTGAAAGGGATGCCCAGGCCATGCGGTTATTAAGAGTCTGCAAGACGCATCAGAGTACTTGTGAGCCCTGCCACCCTCTGTACAGGGCCTTGGCCTCTGTGCTGGGGGGCCGGCTGCTCCGCAGAGCCCCGCCATCAGTATGGGGTCTCTCCCTCTGCACTGAGTCTCTCCCACTCTGCAGAGCCCCGCCCTCCTCAAGCCCCGCCCCCTCTGCTGAGCCTCGCCATCTGCAAGGAGTCCGGTCCTCCGTGCTGAGCTTCGCCCACTCTGCAGAGCCACGCCCTTTGCGTGGAGCCCCTCACCAGACGCCCGCCCCCGAGTGGGGCCCCGCCCCCTGCGCAGAGCTTCGCCTTCTGCGTGGAGCCCCGCCCCCTCTGTGGAGCCGCGCCCTCTCCTTGGAGACCCTCCCTCTTTTCACTTGGCCTCACTCCCTCCGCAGAGCCCCGCCCCCTCTGCCCCAGCCTGAGAGGTGGCTGACTGGCAGTGGGGCAGGCTACTCCCTGGGCCTTGCCGGTCTCCTGTCTCCCGTAAGTACGCAGTGTGGCCACATGGGGGGGCCGACCAAGGAGGGGCCCCGTAGCTAAGAGGCGGAAGGGAAAGGGCAGGGGGAGTAATGGCCCAGCCCACACCTCTCCCGGAGCTCGGAAGGCCAGAGGATGCTGGAAAAGCGGCGAGAACAGCTCTTCTCGGATTGCATTGCTGGCAGGCTTTGCGAAGACTCGGGAAAGATAAGCAATGAACAATGAAGGGATGACGTACAACAGGGTCATTTGTATAAAGTCTGGCAAAGTGCCCATTGGTGAGGCGTCTGGGCCCAGATGAGTGCACGCCGTCGGTTCTGGCCAAGTACAAGGCCAGTCAAGATTTGTAAGAGTCCGATTTATGAGAGTTAGCTCTGGGACTTCCAGGGCGCCGGCGACGTCCCGTGAGCCGTGGCGTTCTCCCCCAGCAGGTCCCGGGTTTGTGTTTGGCACATCGGCCGCCATCAAGCACCTGTTTCCAAGGAGCTGTAGGAAACGTTCTCAGGAATGTTGTTGTCTCCTGACGTGGCTGGTTGTCTGTGTCCCTCGCTGGGCAGATGGGTGTGAATGGGAGGAGTCACACTGGGCGGGCAGGGAGCTGCGCTCACAGGAGCCGGATCGGACTTCCCGGGTCTGGAAGTATTTCAGTGGAAGCTCATTGATTCATCGCTTCCTCCACTTGTCCCTTCAACGAACTTTATTGGGCCTACCATGTGCCTGGTGCCGGGCCACACCGGGGACGCCACTGTCTCAGACCTCACGGGACTCAGATCCCCGCAGGCGAGACCGCCAGCCAGCCGAGCAGGGAAGGCAGGCGAGGGCAGGGTGGGGGATGGCGAGGGATGAGGGTGGGCTGTGGCACTGCCCTGGCTGGGGGACACAGGGGAGAGACAGACCATGTGTGCTGTGGGACTCCTGAACGGAGGGCCGAACGGGTGCCCGGTGGGGCATGAGCTGGGCAGGGAGGCTGCAGGCATGAGAGTGAGGGCGAGGCCAGGGGACGGATGGATCCGGCGGTGGGGGCAGACCCTACGCGGCCCAGAGTCACACGGAGAGGGTCTGGCCTCTGCTGGGGGGCGCTCAGCTCCAGTGAGCGGACTGGACTCCCCTTTGCAGGCATGCGATGTGGGCAGGGGTCCCGGTGTATATGTAGGAAGGACCCGCCCGGGGCACGAGGCTCCGGTGGGGCTCTTAGGGAGGGTCTTCCACCCCCTTCCTCCAGCCCCAAGGACATCCTGTGCCTGCTGGTGACAGTTCTCTCCAGGCAAGAGGAAGAGAGTGCCTCCCTCCTGGGCCCTCCCTCCCACCTCCTGAGTGGATATTCTTACCCCCTCCTTCCACCCGCCTGCTCCCAATGACGCACGCAGCCACCGGCAGCCGGCATGACTCTCCACTCACATCCGTTGTCATTGTCGCGCTGCGGAGCTCCTGCCGAGGCCCTGGGCTCCTCCCGGTCTCCCTCAGCTCCTTTTCCTCCCAGGGAGTCCTGTCCCCTTTCTGGGCCATGCTGGCGGGGGTGGGGGGGGAGGTGTGTGATGGGGGGCAGGAGATACTTACAAAGCCCAGCCCCCACCTCCCTTCAGAAGAAAAGAGACTCAGTGTCCATTTGGGCAGGAATTAGGCAGCCCCAGGGGGAAAGCTGGGGGGCTCCCCTCGGCTGGGAGGATTCTGGGGCTCAGGGCACTGCACACGCCCTCCCCCTCCGTCCCCTCCCCTCGCCCAGGGTTCCGCCGGGTTCACCACACAGCTCCGTCCTTGCTGAGAATCCAGGCATCTCCTCTAATCCTGACGTGCACAGTTAAACTCCAGGTCCTGAGTCACAAGTGACAGTGTCAATGGCTGTGCCTTCCACTGAGATCCCAGGGCTGGCAGGAGAGGAAGGCAGCTCATCGCAAGCCTGGGCAAGCAGACCACGCAGACCATGTCTCCCCAACCTCTTTAAGTGCAGGGATGCTGTGACCCAACTTTGGTGGCGCCCCACGTAGGAGTGCGGGTGGGAGAGGGGGAGGGGCAGGAGACCCCTCCACCGTGTCCATACACTGGCCGCCTCCTCCGGCTACCCACCCGGACTACCGCACAGCACGTGCCTGGCTTGCCCCGTGAGCGCCCCAGGACACCTGATGGGGGTGAGGGAGACGTGCTGGGCGGGCTGGTGTCGCAGAGAGGAGGGAGGTCTCCGTGGCAGGAAGGGTCAGAGAAGACCACCCTGGGCAGTGACCCCTAAAAGGGTCTTTGTGGTGAACTCTCATGGCTGACCAGCAGGAAGAAGGAGGATTCACCATTAGGACAGCTGCCCCCACCCCAGGCGAGGGAGGCCTGGGGTCCGCGCCCCCAGCCCCAGGGGGGTCATGGGCTGGGTCAGGTCTCCATTCGTGAGCTGCGGTGCTCCAAGCCCCTGGTTCCTGTCGGGAAGTCTGAGAGAGTCTGTCGGGGTCCCCGTCCTTCCAGGGGCTTCCTTCCAAAGCCATATGCGACGTCCGTTAATGTGCTGGGCGTAAATTACAGTTGATTGGTTTCCTAGGGTTGCTGTCACGACGTCCGTAGATCGCGCTGCTGAAAGCACGGAAATGTGTTCGCTCACAGTTCTGGCGGCCAGAAGCCCTAAATCAAGACGTCAGCAGGGTGTGCTTCCTGTGAAAGGCCTGGGGGACAATGTGTTCCTTGTCTCTCTCCAGCTCCTGGTGTTGCTGGCCGTCCGTGGGGTTCCTGGGCTGGGGGACGGGTCCCTCTGACCTCAGCCATGGCGACTGTCCCCGTGTCTCCAGGTGTCCTCTCTTCTTGTAGGGACACCAGCCACTGGAGTCAGGGCCCCCTACTCCAGTCTGACCTCATCTTCACTACTTATATCTGCAATGACTCTGTTGCCAAATAAAGTCCCAGTCACAGGCCCCAAGGGGTAGGACAGGGACGTATCTTCTTGTGGGGAACGCGCAGTTTCATCCACACTGGACAGGAAAGTGTCTCCATTTCTTTAGGAGCCACGGAGGGTGGGCTGCGGGGTGTGGTCTGTGGTTGGGTCCCCCCTGGCGGTCACCCAGGTGGGGCCTATGCTGGCTGTATTTCACCCGCCTTCCAGGGGACTGTCCCACCCCAAGGAGTCACCAGGGCTGCCATCTCTGCCTTTCCGAGGGTGAGCTGCAGCTGTCTGCCTGAAATGAGGGCTCAGGAAACGTCTGCCGTGGCCCCTGTAGGCTCCGCAGGGGCCCGAGAGAGGGGTGTGTGGGCCCGGGGCAGCCGTGGCAAGGAGAGAGGCTGAGGCCCAAGCGCTGGCCGGGTGTCTGGGGACCCGTCCCGTCACGATGGGGGCTGTGTGGAGGGTCCGGCGAAGCCATCCAGATGACGTGACAGAGGAGGGCAGTCTGGAAGGGGAGTTGAGGGCAGGCACACACATTCACTGTCATCTCCCCACCGGCTGATGGACAGGGTCAGGCACTGTCTTCTGTCGGGGGCAAACTCAGCACCTTGAATGTTCACCAATGGCCCCGCCCCTGGGTCCCCAACAGGGGAGCCTGGAAACAGATCTCTTGCTGCTGGCTGGCCGGGTCTCTGGAGTACATTTTCGTTTCCCTGGGCAGTTAGGGGCAGCCTGTTGGGCACCCCAGCCTGGGGAGGAAATGCGAGCCTGCCTGCAGGGAGTGCCCTGTCACCTGAGGCAGGGGACAGGGGCCCTCTCTGCTTCCTTCCACTGAGCCTCCGTGAAACTCCTTGGAGCAGGCTCAGGCGGCACCTTTGGGGAAGCTTGGGTGCTGTATGCCCAGCAGCAGTAGCTTGGTCTTCCAGAAGGATCTCCAGGCTCTAAGCAGCCCCCACACGCAGGGCCCTGGGCCTCCACCCTCCCAGCCCGGAGACCAGCCCCAGCATCACCCCCGGGGACGTCGTCCTGCAGATGCGGCCCTGGGAGGCTGACAGCAGGCAGGAGGTGCTCCCAGGTGGGGTGCATGTCAAGTGGTTTCTCAAATAGCACGAAGACACCCTCCTGGTGAGGCGTGAGCCGGAGTGGGCGAACTCTGGCCCAGGGGAGGGGCCTGAAAAGTGGGTGCTATTATCACCACAGCCCGGTGGCCGCCGGGCCTGCAGGCTCCGCCGTCACATCCAAGTTGACCTTGAGAAAAGGCTGTCTGATGCCTCCTCTCCTAGCAGGGAGCAGAGACGGGTGTTGGCTGAGTCCTGGGTGGGGGGCAGGGTGGACTGGGATCACCATGTGCCCAGGGTGGGGGGCCCTGGCACCCCGGTTTTCTCCTACGCGGGCGACTCCCCGGGGGCTCCCAGGCCAGAGCCGCGCCCTCTGGAACTGGTTCTCCGGAGTGCAGCGCTGGGCGGGACAGAAACTGAACAGTCTGTACCCAGGAATGTAAATGACCCTGCCTGAGAAAAAGGAAGGGCGTTCGGCCACAGCCCGGAGCAGGCGGCCCCCGTGCCCCCACACAGCTGGCACGGAAAACTCCCCTGCCCCAGACGCGGCCTCGTCTTGTCTCCTTTCTGGAGGGCGGGGGCAGGAGAGGTGACCCCGGTCGGTCAGACCCCAGGTCCGCCCGGGCCTCTTGGGCCTCTCTTGCCCATCCAGCCACCGCAAACTGGGAAGCCCCCGCCAAGGTGAGCCTGTTTCCACCCCTCAGTTTGAGACCTAGAGTTGGAAAAGCCAGACTGCAAAGGGGGGTGAGCAATGCCAGCCATGCCGCCAGGATGCAGGGGCTGGGGGAGGGCCGTGAAGACAGAGGGAGGGAGGGAGAGGCTCCCTGAAGGAGAAGCACTCGCCGCCCCCCCTGCCCGGGCCCCAGGAACTGAGCCCCCGGAGGGGGGTATTGCTCAACGCAGGAAGGCGAGGCCCGTGATGTTTCCAGGGCCGGAGGGGTCTTCAGAGCCCCGGGACAAGTTCGGCGTTGCCCAACTCCTTCCCCTGGCCTGGAGACGGAGAGTCCCTGCCCTGTGTGAGTCTGTCAGCGGCCACCAGCCCCTGGGTAGCTGTGGGAGCCGTCCTGGCAGGAAGCCGCCCTTGGATGGTGCAGCCGCGGCTGGAGCCTGCCCAGCCTGACACCCACCTCATGGGGCCGATACCGGCGTGGGGGCTGGGCGTCTCCCGCTGGGGCTGGTGAACCCCGACGGTGCTGACTCACCGTGGTGGCCAACATGGGCCCAGGGGCCGTGAGCATCCCTCCACCGGCCAATACGTGTAGTTAGACCCAAGGGAGGCGGGCGGCCATGAAACAGTTAAATGTGCTCAGAGTTTGCCTCGGAGTCTGCAGCAGCTCAGTCCTGTAACAGAGCCCTCCCCGTCGTGTCCCCCCCCCCCGTGTCCCCACCCCTCTCGCCTCCACGATCCTCACGACATCCTCACGCACGTTTGAACTGGACGAGATGGACATGCTCCCAGGTTTGAAGTGCCCACGCATCTTTATGTCCGCCGCCAGGGTATCATTTGCAGTATTGAAATGAGACTTGTAAGAGGCGCTTTGGAACGAAGCCCACTGACATAGGAAGCTGCCGCGGGCGTCATGCGCCCGAGTCCCCACCGGCCAGCCCTCTTGCCCGCGGGACGAAAGACCACTCTACGGGGAAACGCCGCCTTTGGATCTCCACATCTCACATGTGGGATTTCCCCCCGATGCATTTGCCGTGTGACCTGATCGTACAGCCCCTGTAAGGGTCTCCGTGTGCCCCTCCCCCGGCCCTTCGTGTCCCCATCTCTGAGCTGCTGCTCTTCAGGGAGTCAACTCTGTTCATGACATGAAGAATAAAATTAGACAGGAAACGGAAGGGCTGCTTTTTCTGGGGCGTGTGAACTCTTGGGACAGCTGTGTGACCACTGTGTCACCGCGCGGAGCGTCCATCTCACTCCGGGGGCGGGAGAGGACAAAGCGGACGTGCGCTGGGACCCTGGGAGCTGTGCGTGGGCCTGTGCGGACCTCCTGCCCCTCCTGGGAGAAGAGACAGACTGCTTCCTGCCCCGCGGTGGCCCTTCCAGGGGCATTCCCTGGGACAGCCACGCCTTTTCCCGAAGACCGTCCTCACATTCGAGCAGAGAGTACCCCCTTTCCAGAGCTTCTCAGAGTGACACTGGAGAACCGGGAGTTAAACTCTTGAGTTTATGAAATAAGAACCAAAGATGAAGCTTCTGGTAAGGTGTGTTGGTGGAAATGTCTGGAAAGAGGAGGTCAGCTTAGCAGCACTGGGTGGAGAAAGAGCTGGGAATCCCCACACATAGCCGCAGGCAAAGCTGGAGGGCTGCCTGTCCTTCTCGGGCCGGACCTCGTGGAGGGCCGGCAGGAGGGGCAGTGCTCGGGGACGGTCCCACCGGGACGCCGGGCAGCGGATCCAACAGATCCGACAGATCTGCGCTTTTCTTCTCTCCTTTAAGATTTTTTTTCTAACACTAACTTTTTTGTTTACTTTAACAAGTTAAAGAACTTTTGGGTTCGTTTATTTGTTTGATTATGGTAAAATACACAAAACATAAAGTTTACCATCTTGACCATTTTTTAAAATGTTTCTTTATTTTGAGAGAGAGAGTGAGAGCGCAAGTTGGGGAGGGGGCGGAGAGAGAGGGAGAGAGAATCCTAAATAGGATCCACACCATCAGCGCAGAGCCCGATGTGGGGCTCGAACCCACGAACCTCGAGATCATGACCTGAGCTGTAATCAGGAGTCAGATGTTCAACCGGCTGAGCCAGCCAGGCGTCCTGTCATCGTCACCATGGTTAAGCGGACAGCTCAGTGGCCTGGAGCACGTCCAGACAGCTGTGCAGTCACCGCCTCCTTCCATTCCCAGGGCTCTTCTCAGCTTGTGAAACTGAAACTCTGTCCGCACTGAACACGGAGACCTGGTCCCCATCCCCTGGCTCCCGGCGGCCTCACCGACTTTCTGTCTCCTCCAGCCCCCAGAGCAGTGTTTGCCCCTCGGTGTCTGGCACAGGGCGTGGACCATCACGTCCTCCAGGCTCATCCACGGTGTAGCAGGTGTCAGATGCCCTTGGTTTTTAAGGCTGACAGTTAGCCCACTGTATGGATAGACCACATTTTGTTCATCCACGGAGGGGCACGTGTGGTGTTCCCACCCTTTGGCTATTGGGAACCGTGGTGCTGCGAACATGGGTGGGCAGATATCTGTGTGCGTAAGCCCTTGCTTTCAGTTCTTTTGGGTCCATGCCCAGAGTGGAATTGCTAGATCATACTGTAATTCTACGCTTACTTTTTTGAGGAATTTCTATGCTTGATTTTTTGGAGATTTGGAGTTTCTTTCAATGTTTCCTTAATTTTTTAAATCTTCATGTATTTTTGAAAGAGAGAGAGAGAGAGTGAACGAGCATGAATGGGGGAGGGGCAGAGAGAGAGAGGGAGCCAGAGAACCCAAAGCAGGCTCCAGACTCCGAGCTGTCAGTGCAAATCTCCACATGGGGCTCGAACCCATGAACTGCAAGATTTTGACCTGAGCCCAAATCAGATGCTTAACCAACTGAGCCACCCAGGTGCCCCACAAAGTTTCCTTAATATTTTTATAATAATGTCTCACAACTATTATGACAAAAAATTCTTGTTCTCTATATTCTCATTCCAGACAAATAAACTGGTATGATTTAATAAGCTGTAGATGCACACCAGACCGGCCGTCAGACCAGGCTTCGGGCACTGGCGGCGACTCAGGGTTTGTGGTGGCTGCTAGGGATAGTGTGCTGCCGTGAAATCCTGGTGAAGCTGTACCAAGGGGTGTCCCCTCAAGAGGGAGTGTATTCTTTCTCTGACCATTTAGAATTGACAGAGCACGGTAGTAATAATTGGCTTTACTAACATTTTATTTTTTATTTTATTGTTGACTGGTTTTTGAGAGAGAGAGAAAGAGAACACAAGTGAGCAAGGTGCAGAGAGAGAGGGAGAGAGAATGTGGAGCCTGGAGTGGGGCTCAAGCTCACGGACCATAAGATCGTGACCTGAGCAGAAGTCAGATGCTTACCTGACTGAGCCGCCCAGGCGCCCCACAATTTTAAAAGTCTGCGTGTGGTGTGCTCCTACCAAGTCGCCCAGTCACTATTCTGCTGATCCTAGCTGTGGACCCCCAGGACTGAAACGCTGGCATGCTAACAAAGCTGCAGATGGCTCCCGGCCCTGATGGCTTCACAGGTGATTCCACTAAACCCTTGAGCAACAGACACCCCTCAGTGTCACCTCGGTGGCTGCACTGAGTGTTGACAAGGAAGCAAATTTCCAAATTCTTCTCGTGAAGCTAGCACAGGAAGAACACCAGCACCCAGTGAGATAAACGGAGAGGAGACACACCCCTTTTTCATGTATGACCATCAACCCAGAAACATGTAAAACCTAATCAGCTAAGACCCGGGGGCGTAAATATGGTCTGATATCAGGAGACCTCTTAAAATAGATCTCCACGTTCAGACAGCGAAAGAGAAAAATCATGAGGTTACCTCCACAGGTGTAGACATCTGATAGAATCAGCCTCTACACTTTTTTTTAAAAGCCTGAGTAGGAAGGAAATGGCGACAGCATATGTGACAGGTGTCAACCAAAGTGCCTGAGTTGTGGTGAAGGAGCAAAGCCTGGGAGCACTCCGAGGAAAGCCAGACTCTCACCTGCTGTTTAACACAGTTCTGGGGGACTGGCCACACGCTTGCACACAAGGACAAGAGGGCTGAGTGCAGGTGGTGGGTGCAGGTCCGTGCCCCAGAGAACCCACTGGGGACCGCCACAAAGAGGAGGAGCTCAGCTGAGGGGACTGTGTCGAACTGACAAGGACCAAGGGCCTTCTTCTGGTGCGAACAGCAATGGGGGACATCATGTGACTGGAAAATGTCCTGTCCACAAGACAACAGCCCAGGCTAGTGTCCGGCAATAAACAGCAGAAAAGTGGACAGCTGTGGGTAGCCAGCTCCCCAACGGGCTTTCTCCAATGGATGAATGACTAGAAATGAAATGGAAACCTTTTCTTGGACAGAAAGACTCAGTGGGACGAAGGGGTCAAGTTTTCTGAAATCAGACTGTGAATTTCTTGCAATACTGATAAAATTTTCTCTTAGAACTAGCCAAGCTGACCTTAAAGTTCACATGGAAAAATAGACAGGCAAAGTAGCTAGGGGAAGTTCTGGAAGAGAAGGGTATGTCAGGTGTCAGAAACAAGACAACAGTCTCCAAAATGGAGTCATTTACGCTAAGCCCCAGGTCACTAAACCAAGACCTAACCTACTTCCGGCTCTGACCTCTCCCAGAAATCCCATCTCAGAGTAAGTGCGGAGTCACCGGGTCGGCACGAGCAGGTCACCTGGGGCAGACCCCCGCGGTCCCCTGGAGGAGACTGACCTTGTCCAGCTACACGTGTTTGCCCAGGAGAGCGTCCTCACCCTGCTCCCTCCGCACAGGACAGTGTCGTGCGCACCGAGGGTGGAGCTTTCGGGCGGCGGCACCGCGTGCTGCCTGGCTGGGGGTCCCTGGAGAAAGCCCACCGGACGTCCAACATTCACTCAGCCGGGTTTTGTTGTTTAACAGCAGCCAGTAGCTTTACATTTGTAATCTTAAGTGATTATACAGTCACAATACTTGGAGCCTGGGCCAACTCAACAGACGGGGCCATGGGACCCAGCCCAGGAGCCAGAACCGGACTCAGGCGCAGATTTAAACACCTGGACCGGGGGAGACGAAGCATTGGTTCCCGGTGCCTTCTGAAGTCTGATTCTCCGCAGGTCCTGCTGAGAAAACTCCACAGTTCTCTGGAAAAAAATGAAATGACATCCCTGCCTCACTCCCTGCCCCCCGTATGTTCCACAGAGAGCAAAGGTTTAGTCGTAAAATTCAAAACCATCAACGTACCAGGAGAAAGCATCATTTTCTTTGAACAGTTTTGGGTTGGGGAAGGTCTTTGAACAGATAACCCAAACTCAAAAGCCACAGAAAAAAATCAATAAAGATCAACAATAATAAAACTCTGGCCCGAACAGAAACACCATAAACAAGAGGCTAGTGAGACATGAAACACGGGTGTGCAGTGGGAACCACGGGGAAGCCGCTAGTCCACTCCTATGTAAAGAGGCTCCATAGACCGATGCATTAAAGACCAACAAAGTGATGGAAAATGGGACAGGAACAGCTCCCCGCCCCCCCCAAAAGAGACACAAGGGCTCTTACGCACTCAGCAGCACTGAACAACAAAATGAGAGAGACAGAGAGAGAGGGGAGGGGAGGGGGAGACAGGGAGAGGGAGAGGGAATACGGGCTGGAAACGGAGAGGGAGGCCATGGGAACCCGTGAGGATGGCGAGGACGCGTGTGTGAAGGGCACAGCGGGAGACGCTGTGGGAGAAAGGGGCGCATACAGGTCCTGGCGGGGAACTCGGCGTGGCTTCTGGGGGCGCTGTTGCAACCTTCATACTTCCTGCACCCACGGCTCCGTTCCGAGGGATTGCCCTGCAGATATGTGAGCGTGCGTGCTCAGGAACATTTGCACGAGGATTTTGTACATGCGAGAATCAAGGGCGGAAGCAGCCTCGATGTGGATCCGCCGAGAGGAGCCCGTCGAACAAACCTCACATGTGCAGACAGTGACACTGGCCTCGGGCAGCTGCATGTGCGACCGTCACCCCGAGGAATTGCCAAGACCAGAGCAGGGGTGCACACAGGTGTGCAGGGTGCTGCCTGGGGACCCGGGACCCCGGGGCCGTGTGCGCCACGCAGAGTCACAGATACAGGGACCCCGGGGCCGCGTGCACAGCGCAGACTCACAGATACAGGGGATCCTGGAGCAGTAACACGACCGGAGACTCTGTGTTAGTTTCCTGGAGCGGCCGTAACAGACCCCACAGACCAAGGGGCTTCAAACCACAGACCCGCATCCCTCTCCTGGTTCTGGGGCTGGAAGCAGGACCACCTTCCTTCTGGGCTCTCGGGGAGGATCCTCTTTCTTCCCCCAGCTCCCGGGGCTCCAGGCGGTCTGGGCTTGCACCTCCTGGCTCCTCCCTCTACCTCCATCTGCCCACGGCACCCTGTGTGTGTTCTCCCCTCTCCTTTGTAAGGATGCTTTCGTGCGATTTGGGACCCCCCGAATCCAGGACAAGCTCATCTAGACATCACAAAGACCCTTTTATAAAAGGGGTCACCTTTCTAGGTCCTGAGTGGTTATATCTTTTGGGGGCCACCGTCAACCCGCTGCCCCTGGGAACCGAGGTAAGACAGGTTCCGTGGTGGTCTTCAGGGCCTCAGAGCGTGACTCAGGGCCTCCCAGGGTCAAAATGAGCAGCAAGCAGCAGTTCCTGGTGTCGGGAGGCCTGCGCACCACCCTCCAGGCTGCCGTGAGTGGCCCTTTCCCCGAGGAGGGGGCATGGGGCCTCCCTGCCATGCTCAGGCCGGGCCAGGACGGGGACGGGGCAGCCGAGTGTCCTGGAGAGCCATCCCCTGGCTCGGTCACACCCTGCAGTCCCCTGGGCCACAGGGTCCCACCACCCTGCAGGGAGCCGTCTCTTTCCCAGTAGATCTCTACTTGAATTGCGTCTTCTGTTTTTAATAATACAAATGAATATTCTTCCCTCATTCAAATACTTCTCCGTTTTATGTTAACTCACCTCTTGTTTTAGCTGACCTCCAGCCACGCGTGCACACACACACATGCACACTCACAGGCACACGCAGGCTGACGCCGCAGGGGGTGGGAGGGAGTGGCCAGTGGGAGGTCTGGGGTAAGCAGGTGAGGGAGACACCCTCATCCTCCCCAGGTGGCTCTAGGAACAGCCCTGGACCCAACTCCCTGCCCCCGCCTCGCCCCACAAAGGGTTTCTTTCACCCGTGAAACCCCAGGAATTTGCATGTTCCGAAAGCTTGGGTTGGTCAAATGCAAACTGTCCTATGCAAATGTTTCGAGAGTCATTCAGACCACTTCCCCATGTGGGGGGGGTGTCGTGTGGCTTCTGTCTGATCTCTCCCAGGGCTCCCTGTTTGCCCCAGGACAAGCTGGCACTCCCATCTGGCCCTGCACCCTCCCCGGGGTGGGAGGTCTCCCGAAGCAGCTCTTGCGCACCAGCCCCTCCCAGTCCCCTCCCAGAACCGGCAGACTTGGGGTCTGAAAGGCTCCCTTCTCAGCCAGGACCCCTCATGGCTTGGACACAGGGGTGCTTAACCATGTCTGTGGGCATTCTGGTTGGCACAGCTTTGGGGGCTGCATCCAGGGGCTAGAGGCCGGGAGGGTGCTCAGCAAGGGCCTCCGACGAAGAATTCTCTGGCCCCCGGTGTTCCTAGTGTCGGACGGGAGGCCGTGATCTAAACCACCCTGACGGGTGGGCATCGGGGCTGGTGACAAAGACCTCGGGACAGAGGGTGCAAAGCCTTACAAAAGACAAGCCCTTCCAGAGGGATCCACCAGGTTCCTTTGATTTTTTGAGCGATGTGTCCCCTCCTGGCTGAGCCTTCCCGCCAGAGGGAACCCGGGCCCTTGTCACTTGTGGGAGGCGGCAGTTGGCGGGCTGGAGCAGCGGGTTCCTGGAGGCCTGCCTCGGCGCTGCCCGGAGGAAAGTGGCTGCAGGCCAGGGGCCGGGCCCCTCGCCCAAGGACACTGTGGTCCCTCTCCCCCTTTCTTCCATCATCCTCTGAGCTTAGAGATGGCCTTCCACCTGCTGTGGTGAGCGATCTCCTCTTTCCTGCAAAGGACGGACAGAGGGTGAAGGGGATCTTACCTTGGGGGGGTCGGCTGACACTAAGGAGGTGACGGGTTACTGCGGCCCCGGCTCTGCTTGGCCACAGGCAGGCGCCCTGTCCTGCCCAGGACCAGCCAGCGGCGCTGCACTGAGCGGTGGGCAGTGACAGGACAGGGCCGTTGGTGATGGCCGCTCACGCTGACAGCGATGGGGACCATCCCAGTGGGGGCCGGTGCTCACAGTAACAGTAACAGGGCCGGCCCTGAAGGGGGCTCAGTGCTAACAGTGATGGCCACCCTCCTGGGCGTGCTGCTGGGGGCAAAGGCGCCTGCACCGGGCTGACCCACTCTGCTGTCTTGCTCTCCGGGGTCCCGGGAGCCGGTCTGGCGGTTGACAAGGAAGGGCCGCACAGGCCCCATCAGGGAAGCAGACTCCCCCGGGGTCCCCCGGGGAGAGGGGGCTGGGCAGAGCAGGGGCAGTCAGAGGACAGACACCTCCCAGAGAGGACGGGGGCGGGGCCTGCTGCCCAGGGTCTGCCTTAGCCTAGGCGGCTGCTCTGCTGGCTGGTGGCTGCTCTGCTCCAGGCCCCACCCCAACGCTGTTCAGCGGTGGGAGCTCATGGATAGAGGGCAGCTTTGTCTTTCTCTGAGGACTCCTGGTTCTCCTTCATTCCACCTGCTGTGTCTCTCCCTGGGGGCCATTCTCAGACCCCATGGCTCAGGCCCCCTTGCAGGGTGATTCCCTGAAGTCAGACCCGCTGGAGGTCCGGGGGGTGGGGGACCGGCTGTCCCTCGAGGGTCCCAGCATCCCGGGCTGAGTGCCCTGTGACCCTAGCGCGCTCTCTCTTCCTGTAGCTGCTGCCTCGGGGGTTCCCCTTACAGCTCCTGAGCTGGACCATCTGTGGGGGGGGGTTCTCCTTGCCGTGGGAACATGGCCCTGCTGGGTGGAGGGTCATGCTCTGGGAGCCTGGTGGCCCTGGGCCAGGAAATTGAGGTGTTCAGGGTACAGAGAAAGCACCAGGGAGAGGCTTCCGGGAGGAGAAGAGTCTTGAGCAGAGTTGTTTTAAAAATATATCCAAATTTTCTTTGCTGTTTATAAGATCAGCTGAGATTTTGAGCTCAGAAAGGAGTGATCTTGTCCCAGAAAGAAGGCACCATGGGGGCAAGGCAGGCTGTGTGACCCTCAGGGCCGGAGAATACCCACCCGAGGGACCGGACCTCACTCGGGGTCCCACGCGGTGCTCCCCTACAACCTTGGGCAGAAGGCACCTGGAGCTGGGGGCGCGGCCGGGAGCCCAGGGCTGGCTGACTCCGCTCCTCTGGCCCAGGAGCAGGGGGAGGGCGCTCATGCACACAGCAGAGGGACTGAGCAGAACCAGATTCCCCAGAGCACCGAGGGGAGCCCGGCGAGGGGAGCCCGGCAAGGGAAGCAGGGCCCCAGATGTGGGGGGGAGCCTCAGAAATCCCTCTGCAGCAAAGGGGAGCTGAGGACTGGGGACCAGCGTCGTGGGCAGCCCACGGATGGGTGAGCCCAAGGAGGCTGCATCAGTCAGCTCCACAGACGGACGGTGTGGCTGAGACCTCAGACGTTGGTGTTTCACACTTCTGGGGGCGGCCAGGCGGGACTCAGGATGCCGCGGCGTCGGGTTCCAGGGAGGCTGCCCGCCCGCCGTGTCCTCACCGGCACAGAGAGGATCAGTCTATCCCTCGTACACGGCAGTGCTCCCGTCCCGGGGCTCGCACTCATCACCTCATCTACACCCAGATTCCTCCCAAAGTGCCCGCCTCCAAATACCATCACACTGGGGTGAGGCTTCAACATGTGGGTTTGGGGGGGGGGACACAACCCAGGCCGTAGTCGAGGGCGTGGCCCTGCTGTGTAAGGATGCCTTCTGAAAGTTGCATATAACACATTGGCTTAAAACGTGTCGGCCAAACTTTAGGCACATGGCCACGAGGGAGGACGGGGCTTGCATCATGGCGCGCTCAGTAAGAGTGGGGTTCAGGCTTCTCCCGCACGGCTGCTCCTTTGTCCTGATCGGGACACCTTGTGGTCCAAGATGGCTGCTAGGGGACAGCTATCACTTCTGCATTCCACACGAGAAGACACTCCTTCCTTAGTCACAGTGTTGTGTGAGTGTAGTCTTTTCTCTGCGTGCAATGAATCCAGCTAAAAGCTGGGGTTCTTATTAGTAGGAGGATGGAAAGGATTCTGGGGGTGACTAGCAGTCCTTGCTGGTGCCTCGAGGATCTCAGAGCCTGGCATTCAGTGGGACTGTCCCCTTCTGACATAACACCTGCTCAGTCTACACCGCATGCTCCCCAAGTGCATGGGCCACAGCCTTCCTTCCCTTCCTTCCTACTAGAATTTGGCAGCCAGCAAACACCAGGCAATCATTAGCTCAGCGTTTGTGTGCTGAGCTGAGGTCGGGTTGTACCCGGAGTGGAGACGGGAAGCAGAGGCCGGGGTTGTTTTCCGACCTCAAGTTAGCCCGTCACCTGTGCTCACGAGCCTGCCCCCCCCCCCACCCCGTGTCTCCTCCAGTTTCAGTTTCTGAGGCTGGCTCGCCTCGGGAAGGACTGCACTCCGCACCCCTCTGCAAAGTTCCAGAGCTCTTTCTAATAAACCCCAGATGGAGGGAGCGTTTTACCCGACAGCAAGATTCTTCCCTGGCATTCTTGAGACATTTAACAGCCAAGGACGGTCCAGAGCTGGGAGAGGGCAGACACCCGACCTCAGGAGGTGACAAAAAGAATGGGGAGCCTGGAGGGACCATTGCCCTCAGCCATTTGTCTGCCGCCAGGGGTTTCCAGCCAGCTCAGCCTGCTCTGCGAGCTGCCCCCTCCCTGCACCCTGGTGGGGGTGGGGGTTGGGCCTTTTCGCGCTCTGTGCCGGGCAGGCTGACTCATCCGGGCGATGACGAGACTGTCCTGACCGTGGAACTGTAAGATTGTCCTCACTCCCCACGGCCTTCAAACACTGGACCTGCCTCCAAGACGCCCACACAGACACCGCTGGGGGACACGTTCGATTTGAGCTGTCCGCGCTGGGCCGGCAGGGTGCGTCCCCGAAAGGGGCCGTGGGCACTGCGGCCGCCCTCAGCACAGCAGCGGACCCCCCAGACCCTGGGGGGAGGCCCCGCGGTTACAATAAGCTTTTCCACAATGGGTCTCGGGAGGAATTAGAAATATAATTTTTCAGGCGCTTCCAAAATGTCACGTAAGCGGAGCTTCTGCACATGAAAGGGGCACACCGTGAGATTTGCGGCCCCTCCTTCAAAGGACCGATTTATATATTAAAACAATAAAGTATGTCCAAGGGAGTGCTGGCTCCCCAGTGTTTTCCGTGTCCCCCTCTCCAGTTCTAGAAAACTCTACCACCGGAGGAAACCAAGGAGAATACACCCCCTGGCTCATGGTCAGCGCGTTCGAGGCTGTGTTTGGCCAGATGGAGAAGATGTGAAATTACTATGCACGCCCCCGAGGCGGGGAAAGAGCCTCCCGGTTAATGTTCACCCTGGCAATGTGTCGACGTGAGTCAACTCCGCCTGAGACGGGAGGTGGGGGTGGAGGAGGGATATGCTCCCGGCTCCAGGTCCTAATGTAGAAATTTCCGTAGCAGGAGGGTTTGCTATTAGATTTCCAGCTGGTGAAACGAGATGCCGGTTTGTGGTGCGCGTGGCTGTGGGGAGGGGCCGGCCACGGCCCAGGGGACCTCTGTCCCCGTCCGCACATGGCTTGCGGTCTCCCCCGGCCACTGGGCCGAGTGGTGTGCCTCCAGGATGTGAACCCGTAACCCCCTGGACCTGTGAACGGCACCTTAATTGGAAATAAGGTCTTTGCAGATGGCCAGGTTGAGATGAGGCCATTAGGGTGGCCCTAATCCAGCCTGGTGTCCCTGTGAAAAGGGGACATTTGGACACAGAGACACACACAGACGGAAGATGATGTGAAGGCAGGGAGAACACGGCCTCCTGCAAAGGACCTGTGGGGCCCCTCAAAAAACTGGAGAGCCCGGAGCAGGGCTCTGGGAAGGGACCAGCCCTGCCTGCCCCCCCCCCTGCCCCCCCGTCTCAGTGAAGACCCCTCACCTCCAGCCTGGGGGACAGAAATGTCCATTGTTCAAGCTGCCCAGGGCAGACCCAGCTGCTGGGACACGGGGTTACCGGTTCCATTCTGGGGGTCCTGCTCATGCCTAGGGCACAGTTTGGGGTTCCTTAGGGTCCCTCCACCTCCCCCTGCCCCTGACAACCTGCCAGAGTGGCAGCGACATTGTCTGCCGGTGTCGCCAACTTTGGGCCACCCTGGGGAGGATGGGGCACCTGGGATCCTCGGGAGCTCCTGGCACCCCGGTCCCAGCCAAGGCCCCCTCCTCTCCCACCCTGCGCCCAGCTGTGCCCGGAACGGGCTCGTCTCTGAGTGTGTGGATCCTGGGGGGTGGGGACACAGGCCGGGAGCCTGTGGCTTGTTTCTCGGGAGGCCGGGGGTGCTCCCAAACAGCGGCGGGCTGCACGCAGGGACCCAGGGGGACTGCCCTGAGCTCTCCATTCAGACTGTCCTTCCCAGGGACCGCCCCTAACACAGGACAGGCCTCCATGTCCCCGAGAGTTGTCACAGCCGCCCCTCCCCTAGATTAGAGGGTCCATGCAAGGAGGTCCCTGCCCCCCCCACAGGCCAGATGGTGCCCAAGTCAGGGCCTGACCCCTCCCTCCGACCCCCTGCCCTGACCACATTCTGGTCTCCTCCTGGGACACTCTGGCTCCTCCTCCTCCCCCCCCCCCACCCCGGGCAGGTGGCTGGGGCAGATATGGCAGCAGGTGTAAGCGCCCTGGGGTGGGAGCTGGGGGCAGGGACAGGAAGCCTGTGGGGCCTGCACCTGTGCCTAAGTCCCCACACAGAAGCCCAGGGTGGTCTGGGGTTCTCACACGTAGGGACCAGCCAACGCCTGGCTGGTGCGGTCAGCCCCGGAGGCTGGCTCAGAGCCGCAGCTGTCAGTGTGGGCCGGCTGTCTCCAGGCTGGCCTCCCCTGGCAGTGCCCCGGGCCTGGCCTCCTGACCGGACATGCTCGGGGCACTGGGAGAGGGGCTGGGATTTCTGCAGGCCGGGCTTGGGCCAGCGGTCTCAGAGGCTCCATCTTCCCAGGCCCAGACAGGAAGCGTCATCTCCCAGCCAACAGAACAATGAGTGGCCCTGGAGGCCCGGCCTGGGGGCAGATGGCAGCATCTGGTGTGTGAGTCCCCGAGCTCTGGCAGGCGGGCCCAGCGGGGTTGATGGCATAGCCCCGGACCCTCTAGGGGAAGGACAGGCAACAGAGCTCGGGCTCGGACACCAGCTGTGGTCCTGGGGGCCATGGAGTCGGGGTGGGGAGTAGGGATGGGGTTGGGGGTGGGGAAGGGATGGCGGGCTGGGGCGACCCCGAGCCAGAGCCAGAGCCAGAGTGGCAGCATCGGAGCATTTGAGCCAGACGCTGGAGAGCGCCAGATGGGAGGGAGGAGGCGGAGGTGTGGGTCTCCACTCTGGGAGCCCAGGGCCATCTGTGCGGCCTCTGGCCGGCGGAGCTTCTGATGGTCCCTTCCCAGAACAGCTGGCCTCCTTTCTGTCTCCATCACTGAGGACGCAGCCCACGGAGCACTCTCTGGACGATGCCTCCGGGAGCCCTGTCTACGCGTGCCTCCCACGACCTTCCTTCCCTCGGGTCCTGCTTCTGTGCTCAGGATCCCCCTTTCCTGCACAGGGGCGAGGCCTCCCATGGAGGTCCCAGACCAATGCCAGGACCACCTCTCCCCCCCTAGGCTGGGCTCTTGCCCCGGGCAGCAGGCCGTCCTGGTACCTGAGAGGCACACATTTAAAGCAAATCACAGTCCATTTGGAGCAGCAGGAAGGTCCCACAAAGCCAGCAAGGGTTAGGTGGTCATAATCGTTGGTCTCCGTTTCCCGAGTGGAGCGTGTGGGGCCCCTCCCTGTCCCCATCTGTGTCCCCATCCTCAGCCCCTCTCTGAGCTGTGCCCGAAGGTTCAAGAGCAGCGGAGCAAACCGGCACGAGCCAGCAGCCGCTCAGGGCCCCGAGGGCCAGAGTCTCCGGAGGAAGAGGCAGACGCTTCTCTGCTTTCCTCAGACTGAGCAGAGGGCCCGCTGTCCCTGCGCAGGTGCTGGTCCAGAGCAGGCTGTCGTTCCTGGTGGACACACGACTGCGCGGCTGGGCCGCTCTCCGCGGGCGCTCAGTGTGCCTGGTTAGTCGATCACATTCAAGGCCGGGAGGGCGAGGTGGGGGGCAGGCCGTGAGCCAGCACCCGGACTCGGGGGAGCTTTTCAGACGAGGGCACTGATGGGGCCCTGCTGCTGTGAGCGGGAGGTCAGGAGGCCGGTGGGGGTGGGGCTGGTGGGGAGACGCACAGACCCCCCCGGTCCTTAGCCCTCCTGGACACGGGAACCTGGGGCTTGAGCCAGGGAGAGGTCAGGTTCCTGTGTTCACCGTGCCCGGGGAAGCAGGGGTAGGAGGAGACCTTTCTGGAGTCTCTGTGACAGCTTGGGGAGGGGCGGCAGGTGCTCAGAGCAGGGCCTGATTCCGACAGAAGGGGGTGGGGACAGCAAGGGGAAGGTTCAGCCAGGCCCAGGAAGGCCTCCAGGCTTGCTTGGCCGGTCCAAGAACGCTGGGTCTCCCGGGGATGTGCTGCCTTCACATCCTCTCCATGCGCTGCGTGTGGCCAGGAGGGGCCATGGGAAGTGTTCTCGGCACAGGGTCTCAGGGAGGCTGTTGGGGCCCGCGGCAGCTCAACAGCCTGAGAGGGGTCTCCCATCACAGCCTCTGGCAGGGCCTCGAACGCCCATGACGCCGACCCCACCCTGTGGCCTTGGCCACCCGGGGTGTGATCCCAGCTCTGCCTGCAGAGCAGACGTGCACACTGGGTGCTTTCTCTCTCTGAGCTCCTGTCCGTTCACGGCCTGCCGGCTCCAAGAGCCAAGCCCTCGAGGACATGGTGCCGCCGGCCCCATCTCGTGCTAGCTGCTGTCCTCCTGTCTGCACCCTTGCTGCTGGCGTCCCTGCCTGACCCTATGACCGTCCCTGGTCGGACTGCCAGGCGCGTGGGGGCGGGCCCTTGGCTGGGTCTCTGCTGTGTCTCTGGAACTCTGAACAGCGCCTGGTGCACAGAGAATGCTCCCGGAACGTCCGGCAAATGAATGAATGAATGAATGAATGAATGAGTGGACAACGGAGGGAGGGAAAGGCAGCTGAGAGCAGGAGGGGTTCTCGGAAACTTCCGCCACGAGGGAGGGACCCTGAGGACCATGTGGGTCACCTACTTTCTCCTGGGATTGTGACCTGTCCTTGGCCGTGACTCAGTCCCATCTGCTCCTGGCCCAGCAGGTGCTCCGTCCTGTGCTGACGAGGACCTGAGACCGGGGCGTCCTGCCAAGGAGCGTGCGTCCTGCCTTGCCTCCCGTCTGCCCCATCCGCCCGGGGCTGCGCGCAAATGCCTCTGTATGGCTTTTTAATGGCCTGCGTTGTTCTCCCGGCTTTGTGCTTGCCGCCGGCCTGGCTGCTGAGTGGCCACACGTCTGTCATTAAGGTGGCTGGTCGCCTGTGGAGCTGACAGCCTCCTGCCCGCCCTGGGGGAGGCCAGCCTGACGCAGGCGCTTCTGAGAGGAGGCAGTGCCGGGGCCAGAGAGCGTCACCTCACTGCATTTTCAGCTGTGAGTTCGCACCAGCCGTGCCACTGCCTCGAGGCCCACAAGGAGCCCTGCAGGTGCTGCTGGGCGAGGCAGACCCTGGACGGAGCAAGAGGGACGGGAGGCCAGCAGGCTCCCGTGTCTGACCGTCAGCACGGGCAGTGCCCCTGAAAGGTGTCCCCTGGCATGGCCCTAGGGCGGTGATCCTGGAACGCTGACCCCCTGGGGGCAGGAGACAGGGCTGCCTGCTTACCAGAGTCAGGGGGAGCGGCCCAGCACCCAGACTCCAGGGCCGCGCCCCACGACACTGCATCCTGCCTGATGTCTCCTCTAACTTCCCGGGACGGACCTGGAGCAGGGCTGGGAGCGGGGCGGCTCCAGGCAGGGTGCCGGGGTGCGGGGGCCTCGCTCTGGGCAACGGTCCCTGCTGCCGGTGCCTTCCGAGCTCCTTAGCTGTCGGAGCCACTTTGAGGTGTAGGGACCGCGGCAATCCAGAGGCACAGAAAAGTTAGGCAACTTTTCCAAGGTCATACAGGAGCTGGATGAGAGGCCCAGCGCCCTGGACCCCAAGAGCATCCCTGATCACGACACCCACGGCCTCGCAGTGAGCACGGTGACATGACAGCCAGTGGCTGGTGCAGCTGTAGACGGGATGGTCGGAAGGACTGCTCGGAGAGGGTGACACAGCGTGGAGGCCTCCAGCCCCTAAGCCCCTCTCCAGCCACAGAGCCTGGGCGCCCACTGCTCAACGGCAGACAGGCCCAGGGAGGCACCCGCCCCCCCACCTCCCGCTTGGGGAGACAGGAGGCCTCAGCACCCTCTCGGGGCTCCCTAGCCCTGTGCCTGCACCTTGCAGACGGTGCAGAGAATTGCCGTGTTCACTGAGTCCGGGGAGCCCCTCTCGACCCCTGCACCCGGGGCTTCTGTACCAAAGGGGCCTCATTCTGGACTCACCATGCAGAGCAGGGAGCTGCCCCGCCCATGGCTCGATGTTGAGTCTGGCTTCAAGTAGGTGCTCAGCTAAGATGCCGGTCCCTGGGGAACCTTTGGGAACCACATCTGGGTGTGTGGCCTGTCTGCTATGCACTGCCTCCTTGTTCACGGGACCTCGCGGGACATTGTGTGGACAGACCTGCCTTCCGACCCCACCTGCTGTCCCAGGAAGTCCCCACGTTGAGGGCCGGAGTCGTGGTGTGGATGTCCTCCCTGGGGCAGTTTCCAAGCACAGAGACCGGGGGAGGGAGCGGGCACTCAGTGGAGTGAATTTCGGGTGGTGGGTGGGTTTCAGGCCCTGGGTGTTCTAGCTCCCAGCGGCCGCCTCCCTGTAACCACACACCCTGGGAACTCTGGGCCCCTCTGAACTTGAGGTTCGCTGGAAGCCTTTCGCCCGGGGGCTGATCTATGTGGATTCTGGGCTCTGCCCGGGGCGGATCTTGGGGAGGCCCAGGGGCAGGGCCCAGGCAGCTGCATTTTTAACAAGATGCCGGGTTTGGCACTGAGTCTGGGGCCTGGGTTGTGGTCTCGAACTCGGATCCCGGCAGCTGCTCCCCAGCTTGTAGCTGAACTTGTTTCCTTTCTGGAAAGTGTCAGTTATGCCCCCACTTGGGCACAGAGCTCTAGCGCTAATGCTGGGTGTGAAGGCAGCAACAAATCGTGCAGGCCCGTGGCGGGTGTGGGGACCAGACAGAGCACAGGAGAGAGTCACCCTCATCCCACATCCACGTGTGTATCTTTTTCCAGCTGCAGTGATAAACATAATGTAATACACATAATATAACATAGTTACAAATTGGGATCATACTAATATCGTTTGTAACTGTCCTTTTGGAAATTTGGATTGTTCTCAATTTTTTCCTATCACAGATTTATAACCAGTGTGGTTTATATGGTATAAAAGAGTCTGTGCAGGGCGCCAGGGGGCTCAGCCGGTTAAGTGGCCGACTTCAGCTCAGGTCATGATCTCACGGTTCATGGGTTCGAGCCCCGAGTCAGGCTCTGTGCTGACAGCTCAGAGCCTGGAGCTGCTTGGGATTCTGTGTTTCCCTCTTTCTGCCCCTCCCCTGCTCGTGCTGTATCTTTGATTCTCTCTCAAAAATAAACAAATGTTAAAAAAAAAATAAGAAAAAAGAATCTGTGTATTTGCAAGAGAATTTCCCAGGGCTAAATTTCACGGTCGTCTGTCTCTCTTTCCCCGTGAGTCCCCGTAAATGAGGACTTAGATCTGAAGGCTCCGTTACATCGAGGCTCCCCTGGCCTGACCAGAAACTGCCCCAGGCATGGCTGCGTGTCCCGGAGGCCCCGGCAGACCCTGCCCAGAGCAGGGGTGCGGCCGGTGGAGCGGGTCCCTTCCCTGCAAAGCCACAGGCCTGGCTGAGCCAGGACTTCAGGATGTCCTCCATGTCCCAACATTCATTCTGGATTTAGAGGCTGGAATTTCTTTGTGAAGACGTTCCCCTGAGTCGCCCAGGGCCATGGGGTCACGCCCCGAATACAGGCTGCAAAGAGGCGGGAGATGTGAGATGCATTTCCGTCTGTCCTTAGCTATCAGTTTCTGTAGTCAGAGTCCAGACGAAACTTTCCTCCAACGGACAGAGGAGGTTAAAAAAGTTTTTAGGGGACACCTGGGGGCTCGGTCAGGTAAGCGTCTGACTCTGGATCTCTGCGCAGAGGTGATCTCACGGTTCCTGAGATCGATCCCCGAGTCAGGGTCTGTCTGCGCTGATAGTGTGGAACCTGCTTAGGATTCTCTCTCTCTCAGGATAGAATCATGTTCAGGATCATGGGGAGCAAATGGACTGTAGAGACTAAACGCGTTCTGGTCAGGTGCGTCCGTGGCTCCCAGTGCATCTGCGGTGCAGAGGTCCGTCGGCGGCCGGTGGTGGTCTGTCTCGCGTCCCCAGTGCCCTCCTTGGGTCTGGCATCAGGTGGCCTCGGCCCCACCGAGCATCCATTTCACCCAGGAGCCTTTTAGGAGCAGGGCAAGGAGCTCAGAGGCCCCAGTCCAGGACCTGGGCGCTAGACTGTGCGGTCAGGTGTCCTGTCCCCCGGGGTCACCTGACTGGGAAGGGCGCCTTTTGTTTGTAAAGCAGGAATTGCGGGAACGTTTCCAATCACACTTAGGATCGAAGTGTCCTGTTTGATTCTGATTCTTGGACCTTCTTCCTCAGACTAATAATTTTGGCTCTTTATAACATTCACATAATTACTTATTGGTATTATCTTAGAAAATAAGAAATGTTTCAAATAACAACGTCAGATTTCATACTCACTGTAGGACTTACTGATATTTATAATTTCTTTATTGCCTTTGGTCCTTAAAAAACATCCCACTAAAAACAATCTAAAATTGTAGTACAATCTAAATAATATAAATTTATATAAATTGGCTGTGTTCTTTTTGTAAGAATACTTTCTTTTTTAATTTAAGCTTTTGAATATGAAAGCATTTACAGTGTTCTTTTTCTTTCTTTTTTACTGTTTGTTTATTTTTGAAACAGGAAGAGACAGAACATGAGTGGGGGAGGGGCAGAGAGAGGGGAGACACAGAATCTGAAGCAGCTCCAGGCTCTGAGCTGTCACCACAAAGCCTGATGTGAGGCTCGAACCCACAAACCATGAGATCATGACCTGAGCTGAAGTCAGACAGTTAACTGAACAAACCTCTCAGGAGCCCACAACCTTTACAGAGTTCTGAAGTCAAACACTGTGAGATCACAGAAAATATCTGTCCCGGCCTCCACCCCGTCCACCAGTCCAGAGCTCCTGGAGCCCCTGTGATTTCCTAGGTGACAAGAGGGCTCGGAGCATCTTTTGTGCTAATGAGGTGACTCGGTGGGCTCCTGGGTGGGTCCTGGCTGGAAGCTCGGAACTTGCAGCCCCCACCCCCAGTTCTCCAGGGAGGGGGAGGGGCAGGATATGGAGGTGAGGAGCCATGGCACGCCCCATAATCCCAGCAGGACGGGGTCCAGAGAGCTGCCAGGCGGTGCACATGTCCACACGGAGAGGGTGACGCATCCCAAGTCTGCGGGACAGACGGCCCTGCGCTCAGGACCCTCCCGGACCTGCCCTATCCACCCCTCCTTCAGCTGCTGATCTGTACCCTTTGTCACCTCCTTTATCATATAATGACCCGGTAACGTGTTTCTGGAAACCTATGAGCTGCCTTAGCAAACAGACAGAAGACGGAGGGGACATGGGAGCCCTGGTTTGTAGCCCGTGGTCAGAATCGTGGGTCCTCTGGGCCCTGCTGACTGTGATGGGCACCTGGAGTCCGGAGGGGTAGGGGGGTGACAAGAGTAGGGGCCGTGGGACTGAGCCCCGAGCTGTAAGGAGGCTGGGCCCGGGAGCGGGGAGCCCAGCCGGCTGGAGGGGGCAGGCCGTTTGCTGCAGTCCGTGCCAAGCACTGAAGGCCCGGAACCTCCGGGAATCTGGTCACTGGAGGGCAGGGCCGGGAAGGACACAGGCTGTGGTCCAAGGTCGACCCCAGCCGGCCCGAGACACCTCACCGTTCAGATCAGGGGCCTCATCTGTGTGGGACTGTAGGAGGATGGGGGAGGTTAATAGGCTCTCCCCCCCCCCCCCCCGCCACGTCCCCCCTAGAACATCACAATGTGACCTTCTTTGGAAATAGGGTCTTTGCCGACGTAAGCAAGTTGAGATGAGGTCCTAAGGGTGAGTGTGGGCCCTGAATCCATTGGCTGGTGTCTTTATGGGAGGATCACAGACACACAGGGGGACGGCCACGTGATGGGAGGCGTGGACCGGGCTGGTGTGACACAGCCCAGGAACATCACAGCTGACGTGTGGGTCTCGCTCTCCAGCGTCCGGAACGGCGAGTTAAGGGGTCCCTTGTTGAAGCCTCAAGCGTGTGGCACTGAGTTCCTGCAGCCCACGTGACAGAGAGGGGCTCATCTCTGAGGTCACTTTCTGCTCTGGACCCAGAGGACTATTTCACATTAAGTGGCACTTGAATCACAGAAATAGGCACCCAGAGCCCTGCGCCCACGGAGGCTGCCCCGGCGCATCCTCTCCCGCAGTGCTGGTAATCACTCAGGCAAGAGCAGCAACTGTAAACAGACATTAAAAGATTTCCAATTACACATGCATCTTCCGGGCAAAATTACATTTCCATAAACACTGCAGAAAGGGCTCAGAGAATGTGACAGGGGGGTGGGGAGTGGTGGCAGCCTGGAAACCGGAGGGGGGGCACACACCAGACTCAGACCCGTCTGGCCAGCCCCAGCTCCCCCAAACCCTAGGTGCCTCTGCTCTGGTGTGATGGGGATTCCCCCCCGGGGGGCTGCCACCTGACTCAGCCGTTCGAAGCCGGACTTGCCTTCTCTCCCCAGCCTCACGTTGGGTTTCCCAACAACGCACCAAGGGCCTCTCCATTTGCGTGTCCCTCTGGGTCTGCCCTGAGGCCGCCTCGGACCCTCAGCCTTCTCCCCATCAAGTCCCCAGCGCCACTCCTGCCTTGGGAAGGCACTCACTACCCCCGCCCTGGCCCTGCTTTGTCGCACACCGGCACCCTGCATCTGCTGGCCTCCGACACCTTGGGCATTCAGCCCCTGGCTTGCAGCCGTGCGTGCTCACCCAGCCACACATGGGCCTATGTCCGAGGGAGTCCCGGAATCAGGATGGACAGAGTTGGTGTCAGCAGCCTGAGCGGCCCGTTTGGTGGTGGAGATGGAGAAGCTTCTTCCCCTGTGCGCTGGGTGCCCCCTCGTGCACGATGGTCCTTGTGAGAGGCTCGAGGAGGAGGGCTGCCGGGGGCCCCACACCCCTGCAGAAAAGGCCGTCCCCTTCTGTTCCCCCCAGGTGCAGACACCTAGGGGCTCCTCTGTCCGCAGCATGGGCCCAGCCAGCGAGGGGCACCGGCCGCCCGCTCCGTTTGCCCACGCGGACACAATTTGCTCACCTGTGGCATGCTGCGTCCTCGCTGTCCCCAGAGGCACGTGGCTGGGGGAGCGGGGAAGGGGGGCAGGTGGGGTGTGCATCTAGGGGACCCGCCGTCCCCTCCCTGGAGAGGCTCACAGGCCTGCCCAGATTGCCACCACTCCCACAGGAACTCTTGAGGTTCATGGTTTAGGAATACTTTACGCTACTCTTGGCTTTAGGAATCGAGTCTTTGATGACTATCCGTTCTGGTTGCTCCAGAGGATTCTCCAGGGAACTGCTCAGCGGGGGAGTGGCCGTCTGTCCAAGCTCAGTGCCCCTCGTGGCCGCAGGGGAGGCAGTGGTAAGACTCTGGGTGTGGAGAAGGCGCTGGCAGAACCCGCTTCTCCCCCAGGGAGGCCAGATTTCGGGGGCCTGCCCTGCCTTTCTTCAGAGCCCACCCCCCCACCCAGCAGTTCACCCCACACTCTGCTCAGTTGATAGCTCCTCCTCCAGGATGCAGCTTCTGCAAGTCAGTTCATGAGGTCTTTTCCAGGCCCTAGAGATCTCCCCAGAGAGTTCCAGAGAGTTCCAGAAAGTTCCAGAGCCCCAGCATTCCCCACATGGTTGGCCTCAAGGCCCAGCAGGCATTCTCCTTGGGTTTCTTGCTTGACTCTCTCTCTCTTCTTTCAGGACCCCCTTCTCTAGGCCACAAACCCGACCTTTCTTTTCAGAGTGAGTATCGTTGCCACGATGCCTCCCCCAGGCTGTCAGGTGACCAAGGGCTGGCAGGTACGGCCTCTCCCATCCCACATCCTGCAGCTACTGCGTGGGCAGGTGTGAGGCTCTGGGGGTTGAGGGGGTGATGAGGTGGGCGGAGGGTCATCTCTCTGCAACCGAAGCCTGATTTCTGTCTGTGCTGTTCACTGACGTCGCCAGGACCTGCCTCTGTGCTGCTCATGGCTGGCCCACTGCCCTGACCCCCGGGGAGATGTGACATGCGCTAGGGGTGGGGAGAGGGAAGCCGGTGGGCCCTGGAGGCAGTGCGCTCTGTGATGGGCAGGGATGGGGGGTGGGAAGGCCGCTGCGGAGGAAGGGGAGCTCGTCCTCTGCCTCTGCCAAAGTTCCATCTAGCGAGGAGGCGAGATGATCACTCCGGGGAGACAGTGAGGCCAATGCCATTAACACAGCAGCCCCGGGGGTGGCTCCAGAGGCCCGGCCAGCACGGGCAGTGCCCAAGGCAGCCCGGGGCGAGGTGAGTCTGCACAGGTGTCTGCCCACACCTGAGACCCCTCTCCCGCGGCTGAGAGCCAGTACCTGCCACCGCTTCACCCCCCACACGCGTCTAGAGAACCCCGTTTCAATACTCTGCGAATTACACTGTTCCACTGCCCCGAGGGCTCCTGTGGTTATAAGGGACATTTCAGAAAAGAAGAGAGTTTTCTGATTCGCTCGACGGGGAACTGTAGAAGGCAGCTGACTTTTAGGCAGGGCCACAGCTGGGAGCTCAGAGACTCCCGGGGCTGGGACCCGTCTTACTCAGACTCTAACCTAGTTGGCTTTGTTCTCAGGCAAGGATGGCCCGGGGTTCTGGGCTAGGGGGTCCTCAGGACCCCCCACTTGAGGATCAGGGTCATTCTGCCTCTTCTGTCCCAGCAAAATCCTGAGCGGGGTTTGGGTTGTTTGGACCCGGGTCACCACGGCTGTCCCTTAACTAGTTTTGGGGGCGGGCAGCTCTCTCTTTGGCCGACCTTGGGTTGTGGGACTCCAGCCGTCTCCTGTGACTACCCTGGAGATGGCGAGGCTGGAAAGTTAGCAGCAGAAGCCGTCATGAGGCCAGAGGGTGGGTGAGAAGGTTTCGCTAAAGGGAAGTGAAGGGATTTTGTTCCTAAGATGAAGAGGACATTGTATCTGGGAAGGTGAAAAGCGTGAGCGCCTGGTGGTTAGTGGATGATTTTCTGACTCTGCTGCCGCAGGCAGAGCTCCTCAGGGCCCTCGCACCTCGTACCAGGAGCACCCCTGCTTTCTCTGACTGGGTGGCAGGCGCACAGAGCTCACGGTGCTAGGCACACAGCGGGCGCCCCACAAATGTGCGGGGCGCAGAGGCATCCGGCCGGTGCTCGCAACCAGACAAGGCAAGGTCCTCCTGCCGTGTGCCCCTCACCTCCGCGGAGGGTCCCTGCGTGCGCGCGAGACCGGCGGATGGCACAGGCACAGGGTCGGCCCTCGGAGGGCCATGCCCGGCCCCGCTGCTGGGGTGCGGTGCCCTCTGGGGTCTGGCCCTGGAGACCCCCCAGGATGCCTGTTCTCTAAAACTCCTTCCCCTCTCCACTCACACTGCTGCAGCTCAGGGTCCGCTTGACGCTAACGGAAAATCTGCCGTGTGATGGTGGAGTGGCCCAGAACATTGGGCATGTGACTGGGAAGGGGCCAGGTTGAGCGGCGCCTCCCCAGGGAGGACTGGGAGGGGTGCCCTTGGGCCCGTCTCTCCCATGAGGTTGGCCTTTGGGCTCCAGGCCCGGTGCCCTGGCTCTCTTGAAAGGACACGGAAGGTGGAGGCACGCAGGTCCCCCCAGCTTGAAGGGGGTCAGCCCTCAGCTGGCCCGGGCCTGGCAGGGTGGGAAGGATTCCAGAATTCCAGGCATTTGCTCAAGGAGCAGCTGCAGGGACAGGCTGGGGCCTCGGTGCCCGGCCCCCACCCCGCCCCCAGCCTGTCCCTGCAGCTGCTCCCAGAAACCTGGCACGCAGGAGGTGCTGACCTGTCCCCCAGCCAGCCCTTCAGACCGAGGCCTTCCCAGACCCCGAGGGTTGGGGCTTTCTCCTTTGCAGATCTGTCTGCGTTTCTGGGTTGCCAGGGGCCTGGCTGGGGCTGGAAATAGAAATGCATTCCGTGCATTCATTCACTTAGCAAATATTTACTAAGCACCTCCCATGGGCCGGGCCTGGGCCAGGACTGCGCCCTCTCCTCCTCCTCATCGTCTGTCAGCGAGCAAAACAGACAGACCTGGGCCTGTATGGAATTAGTGCCCGAGTGTGGGAAGACAGAAGAGAAGCAAAAAAGGGAACGCAGGATTCAAGCAGGAGCTCCAGAGGCGCTAAGCGCCGCGTGAAAGCAGGGCGGGCGCAGCGGGCCGCTTCGGAGCCTGTGGTTGCACTCGCGCTCCGTCTGGGCCCCGCCAGCGCAGCCACGCAGGCGGGGACACCTCTCCCACGTGTGTTTTCAGGCCCCTTCAGCTGCCGCGGGGAAGACAGACGGTGGCGAGGGTGGCAGGGTACCAGTGGGAGGGTGTTGCGTGATCCAGGGGAGACCGGCGAGGCGGTGGCGTGGGCAGACCCCGGATGTGCTCCGAGGAGAGAGCCAGCGGGGTTCCCCGCGAATGCAGAGAACTTGGATCAGATCCTCACACGTCCGTGGGGGCTGCTGTAGGGGTGGGAGGCAGGGAGGACCATGGCTCAGCTTCCCGGAGACTGAGTAAGCAGGTCTGCCCGTCTGGCGGGTGCGGGGAGCCTCTGGGAGTCACAGGGACAGTTTGCTGTTGTGACAGATGCGGTTAGGGCTGGGACCTACGCCACGGTCACGGTCACGCAGCATTTGCCTAGCAGCACCACCGAGTCCCGAGGTGTGTGCCGCAGCTTCTCAGGGCAGGGCCCGCCCCCTCCGGACCCCTCCCAGAGCCCCCACTGCCGCGTAGGGACAGGGTCTGAGAGTGAAGTCGCTTCTGTGGCCAACGTCTTGTAATGCAGCAAAACATGACAAGATGCAGGTGCCCTTGTCCCCTCCCGCCCCCCCTACCCCCGCCACACTCCAGGGGGCTGGACCTACCCTCAGGTGGCTGAAGAAAGGCATTGAGTGCATGTGGTGCGTGCGAGCACGTGTGAAGGTGTGAGTGTGGTGTAGGAGTGTGTCGGTGTATGTGCGTGTCTCATATATCTGTGTGTGAGTGTTGCAGGTGTGCGTGTAAGTTCATGCGTGTGTTTGGATCGGTTTTAAAAGTGATCAAGTGAACTCATGGGGAAAGAATTCAAGGTCAGGAAGGGCTCTGCGATGCAGACTTGGAGTGTGAGGGTGGGTCCTCAGGGACAGGGGAGAGGCGTGCGTGCGGCAGCAGGGGGGGTGGCGTGGACCCCCAGCTGGTGGCCAGCACCCTTCTCCCTGGGACTCACAGACCCACGTCCCTGCCGGGGATGGAGAAGCTCCTCACTGACCAGGAGGAGGGTGGAGAAGGGCGGCCGGAGGGGGCGGAGGGCGAGCAGAGGAAGTGGACATTGTCTGGGTGGGTGGGCATCCGGGGCAGGGAGAACCCCGTGGGGAGGGCAGCACTCCCACCCCCGGGGCCATTTCCTGTGAGCAGCCTGCTGGGACCTTGGGAAAAAAGTGACCCAAGTACGAGGGGTCAGCTGTGGGCACGGGAGCCTCCCCACGAAGTGCGACCTGTGCTCAGTGGTTCAGGGAAGGTCAAGGCTGCATCGAAGGCTGTGAGCGGCGGCTCGGCGGGGGGTTCATGGCTAACGGGACTCGCCTGGCCAGCCGTAACTTCCTGTGGCCCGGTGGCCCTCTCCCTGCCTAGGCAGCCTGCCTGGATGGCGGTGGACAGGACGGGAGGTGATTGGTGCAGGACTTCTAAAGGGAAATTGGAGCCTAACGTGTGACCTGACAGCAGAGAGAGACGGACCCGGAAACAGCTCCGGACCCTCGAGAAGGCGACCTCAGGTCCAGCCCTGGGAACATCGTTACCACTGCCACGGGCACCGCCTCCGCAGCCACTGCCACCCCCTCTGCCACATCAGCTCCCCTTCCTTCACCGTCACCGCCTCTGCCACCACCTCCGCCATCACCCCCACTGTCACCGCCACCGTCACCTCCACCATCACCAGCACTACCATTATTAACACTGTCCCATTTCTACCATTTGGGGGGTCATAATCAGGTATTTGTTGGCTCCCCCTACTTTCTTATCCCAGACATTAACCTCCTTTTCCTTCTGTCCTAGACTGTGCCGCAGGGGGCTGCCCAGCAGGTGGGTGCCTTTGCCCACCGACCCCGTCCCCTCCTAGCTCCAGCCGGGACTTCTGGCCGGTCAGAAGGAGGAGAGGACACCGTGGCAGAAAGACTGTGGGAAGGGTACCTGTTCGTCACTGGCCTTTAGCAGCATAGAGGCCACCAGGTGGCCCTTCCCGAGGCCCCAGCCCTCGATCTGGTAACAGCCCCCCTTCCCAGAAGCCTGCGGCCCAGGGGCGGTCAGGGCTTCTGCTCTCACGGGTCCCCTGACGCCGCAGCAGCTCTGGTGGTTTCCCTCCACCCTGCCAACACCTCTGAAAATGCTCTTTTCATTAACAAATCTCTTTCCCCCCTGTAAGTGGGCCATCTGTTTCCTGCCTATTCTGAGATGCCAGTCTCTGGTGTGCCAGGCACAGCACACGTGGTCCCAGCAGCACCTGGACAAAGCCCCCATCAAAGCGTCTGGCAGCACCTGGGACCGGGGCATCTGGGCTGAGTTCAGGGGCACGGCCTGCCCCCGGGGGTCCACGAGACAGCAAGGGCCTCCACCAGACAGAGCAGAGTCTGGCTCCAGAGGCTCAGGTGGCAAGCAAGCAGAAGGGAGCCTGCTGGAATCAGGCCTGGGTGCAATGGGGAAGCGCCCATGGCTGGGGGGAGACCCAGAGAGGCCCCTGGAGCCTGGGCGCTGGGAGGCTCGCTGGGCAGGGGCGGGGGCCGGAGAGACTGAGCCTTCTCGGTGGGGAATAGCGCGCCTTCTCCACACAGCGCTGGCTGCGGAAGTACAAGGCCGCCTCTCTCTCTGCCGGGCTGCAGCCTCTCTCTGTGCGGACTTCCCTTCCTGCCCACCGTCCCCTGCTCCCCCTGCTCCCCCGCAGTCCCCTGCTCCCCTTGCTCCCCCGCAGTCCCCTTCTCCCCCTGCTCCCCCTTCTCCCCCGCCCTGCTCAGGTCTGGGTTTATCTGAGGGGCTCCTGTTTTGCCCTCCCCCCTCCCCACCAGGGTTCTGGCTCTGCCGTCAGTGGGTCATGGCCCTCTAAAGAGAACAAGCCCTTGGCCCAGGGCCACCGAGCCCAGTCCTCAGCCTCTCCTGTCCCCTGGACTCTGGATGGGAGCCGGGAGGAGGCCATCCAGCCCAGCCCGTCTGGAGGGTTCGTGGGAGTGGGGCATGCAGTTTCCTCGTGTGGGGCTTTGTCATGTACCCGGGCCTGGCTCTTCCCAAAGTGTCCCCATTCCTGAGCCTCGGGGACAACGGACTTAGCAGAGCAGGGCCTCTGGCTCCTGGAGTGGGTGCAGTGTCAGGAAAGGCTGAACATGGCCCCACCGAACAGGTGAGGCCGTAGAGCCCACGCAGGCGGGGGAGGGCTGACCCGGACTTCGGGCTCTGTGTCCCTTCCTCTGGGATCGGCCTCACCCCGGCCCACCAGGCCCTGTGGTTTCCTTCCAGATCCGACCCTCAACGTGACCACAGCGAGAGTCACTGTTACTCCCCCCAAGGCCCCTGCTGCCAAGCCTCCCCTCCCCCTCCTTCCTCTTTCCCTCCTTAGCGACAATAGTGACAGTAACGACTGAGCTCCGCAGCACTTGCTGGCCACCAGACCCAGGTGGCACTGGGGGGCGGCTTTCCTGGAGCTCACCCCTCCCCGTGGAAGCCATGAATTATGCCCCAGAGGGGGAGGTCCCAAGCACCCACCCCAAAGTCACCATTTCTCCAGAATCTCATGCTTTTACTTCAAACAGAATTCATTCACATACGGTATTCTCCTCAGTACCCAGTGATGCTTTATAATAAAAAGTGCTCCCGGAGACTCTGCTCACCTGCCCCAGGGCCTCCGGCGCTGAGCCTCGTGCTGTCAGAAGCTGCTGATGGCTCAGGCACCCATGTCAGGGTGACAATGACAGTGGTCAGCCAGCGGGCAGCCAGGCCAGCCAGCCTCCGTCTGGTCCTAGCCAGCCCAGGGCCGGGTGGGGACCTGGCTGTCGGAACAAAGGCCTGTTGACCAGGGCAGGAGGACGCCGGCGGCCCCTGGGACCCGCCCACGGAATCACAATGGGCAGCTTGTGCCCGGGCCATCCAATCCTCCTGGGGCCACCCTGGGTCTGGCGCCGTGAACAAGGCGGGGGGGGGGGGCCAGTGGGGGGGCCTGGGACGTGCAGGAGGAAGCTCCGTGTCCTTGGCTAGGCAGATGCACATACGGGCCTGCGGGTCAGCTGGGATGGCATGGGCAGGAGAGTGGCCCCAAAGCCGTCCACGGCCTAGTCCTGGACTGCTGGGAGCCGCACCGGCCTTGCTGGATGACACGGTCACAGTAAGGAAATGGTAGACTTAGCACGGCTCCTGCCACAGGGGCGGAAGCTGGCATCTCCTTCTGTTAAGCCTGTTGCATTGCCTCACAATGTTCCAAATCAGACCGATATTCCCCAGAAACCTCGTGGGAGGAAGCATATTCCCACCTCTATGAAGAGGAAGTTAAACAAGGCACTGCAGGTGTTTGTCGAAAGGCTCTTCTATTGAGCTTCACAAAACTTAAGATATGGAAATAAAGGGGGTTAAAAAACACAAAGATAATGTTTACCCTGGCCTGAGATAGAAAGCCTAACTTAGGAAATAGAAACAAACAAGAGCCAGGCACAAGCTACTGGGCATACATATGCTAATTTGGTGCCCATTGTGAGCATAGGTAAGAGTAGTTACAACTTAAACTCATACGCCAAGGCCCTCTGGTCTAGGGGCGCCTATGGCGCTTACACCTTCAACATCAGAGAACAAGGTTGACAAAAGGTTTACTTACTAACCATCTCGAATGTATTCTTCCTCTTGTGAGCCAAACAGAATGCCTCCTCTCCCTGTCTATGACTGAATTTTAGCATCATTGTTATAAAATGTGTTTGCTATCTGCTTCTCACTAAAAACATCCTGCTATCTTCTTAGTTGTAAGATTTACTGCCGGTTCAAACAAATGTGTATGCTATCTGTTTTTCACTGAGAATATCCTGTTATCCCATGATGTGTAAGTTACTTCATTGTAATTAGAATAGTTTTGAAGAAGTACCTCTGTAAAACCTGTTTCTGCACCCTTTTCAAAGCATCTTTATCACTGAGAATTATTTGTAAAAGTTCCACCTTTTGATGTGATAAGTCTTTAAATAAAGACCCAAGACCTGGCTAGGGAGGAGATACCGGAGTTAAGGAGGAGTGAGATGGAGATATAAGAAGATACAGGATTCAGGAGACAGGAGATGG
This sequence comes from Helogale parvula, assembly GCA_004023845.1. Classification (NCBI taxonomy): domain Eukaryota; kingdom Metazoa; phylum Chordata; class Mammalia; order Carnivora; family Herpestidae; genus Helogale; species Helogale parvula. Next base: position 97,641 of record PJEM01004244.1, read on the forward strand.
AATAAGAATGCCAGGCTGGGCCAATTAAGAAACTGCACTGCGTGAGTGTCTCTTCATTTGCTTCTCGTCCGCCGCTACCCCTTCAGGGAGCCCTGGACCCGCCGGAGCGGGCCTCTGGCACTGGACACGGGAGCACCCCTGGCCCTGAAGTGGGCATATACCCTAGATCCTCCGGGCAGGCCCAAGCCTCACGCGTCCCCTAACGGGGGTGACAGGTGGGAGAGTCGGTGTCAGACGCTGGCTGTGAATGGAGGGAGAGCCACAGCCCAAGGGATGCAGAAACCTCTAGAAGCTGGAGAAGCGATTCTCTCCTGGAGCCTCCAGAAGGAAAGGGGGCCACCCACACCTTGCCTTCAGCTTAGCGAGACCCTGTAGGACCTCCGACCCGGAGGCTGTACAGGACTAACTCTGGGGGAGGCAGCGACGGGAGCCCCTGGGCATTGGGGTCCTGCTCCCTGCGGTGTCACCAGAGGCCCTGATGACCTAACGGAGCCTGGGACTCTCCACCTGAATCTCCGGGAACACACCTTCCCGAGGGGCTGGGGGATTCGCTGAGACAGGGCCGCAGGGCCAGCGCGGTGGGACGGTGCCCTTCAGGCCAGGGCCAGCTCCTTCCTCCCCGTGCCGCGGGCCCCAGACACTGGGCTGCCCGCCTGTGTGGGTTAGGGCCTGTCACTGGGGCAGGGGGAGTGGGGAGCCTGTGGGGAGGGCCCCGGTATGCGGGGAGGCGGAGGGGGGAGGCTGGGGAGCCTGAAAAGGGGAGCCATGTCCCAGCAAGCTGCCCACAGCAGTGGAGTCTGTCGCCTGCTCTTACAGCGCCACTGGCCTGCGGCAGAGTGGGGACATTGATCTTCTGGGGCCCAGAGCTGCCCGCGGGAGGGACAGACCCTCTGTGGTGAGCCCAGGAGCCACCAGCCTCTCTCTGTCACCAGGGAACCCAGCAAGGATAAGGGTTTCAGGATGTGAAAGTCTGGCTAGTGGGGACAGCGGAGAGGTGGCAGGGTGTGGGCGGGGTCATGGCGGACAACTGGGCCGAGGGGCTGGACACAGTGCCGAGGGAAGGAAACCACCGAGGGCCCGTCTGGCACAGAGTGGGGTGCAGGGGCAAAGCCAGGGGGCGGTCAGGGCCGATGGGTGGTACACAGCTGGACCCCACACGGGGCCCCCCGACCAGGAAGGGGGTAATGTCCAGGTGGAGAGAGCCACTTTCTGGAATCTTCCCATCTCTGCCAACATCCCGGGGCCACCACCCAGGGCAGCACACAGCACTGGCCTGGAACAGTCCGGAACAAGGTGTCGGCAGGCCCCGCCCCCCTGGAGGCCCTGGAGCCGGAGCTGTGCTGCCTCCCTCCTCCGTCCTCACGTGGCTTCTCTCGGTGTCTGTGTGTCCTTTTCTGTCTCTGTCAAGGACACTCTCACTGGCTTGAGTGCCTGCGCTAACCCGGCCTGGCCTCACGTGACCTGGTTATGTCCGCAAAGGCCCTGTTCCCCAGTAAGGTCCCTTGCCCGGGAACGGGGGTTGGGATGCGGACATGTCTCTTTGGGGGACAAAATCCAGGCCACAGCACCAACCACACACCACAGAACGGAGCACAGACGGCCGCAGGCCCGCCCTGGGGCGCGCCTCCGGGGGCACTGGGAGGGCCGGTCCGTGAGGCCTCACCCCTCTGTGGACCAAGGTGGCCCTGGAAGTCTTCCCTGTGCTCCGGCTGGTGGGGCGGGGCCAGCTCCCAGCCTGAGGCTCTCTGACCCCAACTAGGAGGGCGGGTCAGAGTCACAAGCAGGGGCCAGTCTGAGCCGGAAGGGGGCTCTTGCTGACCTCATGGGACACCAAGTGAACCTATGGCAACTTCAGCCTCAAAGCAGCCAGTACGGGGCCCTTACGCCAGTGGCAGGAGAGCCGGGGGCGGGCATGGGGACACGCAGGCGGTCCCTCCAGCTCGGGTCTCCTCTCCTGTTGCACAGGAAGGTGAACACAGACACTCAACATCCAGAATGAACCGCAGGCAGAGCCCGTACTGGGGGGCAGACGTGTGCATGTGCTTGTGGACACGTGCCCAGCCCTGTGACATGTGCTGGGAGACAGTCCCCCACCCCCGCCCCTTCCTACCCCCTCTCAAAGTGCGAAGGTCAGCCACTGGGCAGAGGCCTGGCCACGGCAGGGGGGAGACTGTCCTGCTTTGGGAGCAGTGTGCAGCCCCCTGGAGCCTGACCGGGTGTCCACCGGCTGAGTGAGGCCGGAGGAGTTTCCGGAACAAAGGGCAGAGCCATCAAGGCTGTGGGAGCCGGGCCCGTGGAGCCGGTCTGCCGGTGGCTCCCACACAGGAGACTTGGGACCTGTGTGACAGCCATGGTGGGCGGGGGTGTCACCTGCCTGCCTAGCCAACCCTGCGGGCCAAGGCTTCTCCGGCTCCTTTCCATGGGAGGGCACGACCCTGGGAGCTGGGGCTTCATAAGGAGCGTTCCCTGGAGACAGGGTGCCTAGTGGGGGCCGCAGAGGACAGGCCCCCAAGCCTTGTGAAAGGCCCGGTGGGTCTGCCTCTGGCCCCGGGCATTCTCTGGGAGACGTCGTCCTAGAACTTGGCTGGCAGCCAGCGGACGGCAGAGAGAATCTCACCACCGAGACTGCCCAGGCCCCGCAGCCCCCTGTGCCCCACAGAGACCCCTGCACGCAGTCCCAGAGCGAGCTGAAGAGCCCAGGGAGCACCAGGCACTCCCCTACGCGACAAACTGGTGAGCCCACTTCCCGAGAGGCCCACCCCCACTCCCACTCTCCTGGGGCCCTCGGGGAAGGAAGGGCTACCCCTCAGTCAACCAGAGACTCGGGCCCCATGCACCTGGGACTCTGGGGTGTCTGCCCTGGGTTCCCTCGGCCTCTCCTGGGAGACCCAGGGGGCTCCTTCTTTGAGATCTGCTCCCCAGACTCCCCGGAGGCCCAGGGTGAGCACATGCCCGTGTGTCCCCAGGGACAGCACACCCGTCCCGCCAGGGCACCGAGGCCGAGGTGGGAGGCCTCCTCACTCTGGGAGGGAGCGAGGACCCCATCCGGGAGCCTCCCGAGGGGCGGGCGTCCCCATCGACTCTTCCACAGCCAGCCCGGTCACCCCCTGCAGAGCCAGGCAGCCCCACTGGTCCCAGGGCGCAGGCACCGACCCCAAGGCCTTCCCCAGCTACTCCGAGGTAGGGACTGGAAGCCTAGCACGGGGGCCAGCGTTTGTGGCCAGACACCCTCCCTGTCCCCGGGCAGCCCTCCCCGGAGGCCTCGGCCGTGAGTCACCGGCCCTGCCCTGGGCTCAGGCAGCAGCGGCCTCGCCCGCTCAGACTTCGGAGGCCGCACCCCGGGGAAGTGGGGCACCCACCCAGCTTGCATCCCGGAGCAGGTTGGGGTGGGGGAATGGTGACGGGTCCTGCCCCCGGGCCCTGCCCCACCCCCTCGAGTCCTCCAGACTGTGGCCCTCAGCATGGCGGCAGGCTCGCAGGTCTCCATCGGCGGTGCCTGCAGGCCATAGGCTAGTCATGACAGTGGACCGTCCGGCCAGGACTCGGGATGTGCGGCTCCGTCCCCAGTGACTCAGCTGTCAGGTTCCAGGCCTGGGGTGGCCAGTCCCCCTGCCCTGCTGGCCAGGAAGAGCCAGACGGCCGCTGTCCCTCACCAAGACAGACCTTCCTCACATAGAGCTACCCATGGGTCACAGGGCAGGGGAGGGGGCAGCAGGGCTGGGGGTCAGCAGGGAGAGGAAAGAACTCTTGGGGTCTGAGGTGCTAGATGGGGCCAGGACAGCCCCCCCACAATCACACATGAGTCCCCTGGAGTGGGGGTGACAGCCACCCACCTTCCTGTCCCGGCCCTGCTCAGACCAAGCTTGCCTTGGGCCAGCCACCACCTACCGTCCTGCTCTGGTCCCGAGACACCAGGACGGGCCAGTTGGATGAGCTCATGTTCAAGACAGGAGACTGCCCTTCCAGCTCCCCCGGCCTCGTGGCCTGACCAGTGGCCCGGGGACAGACGGCTCCCCAGCCCTGTGAATGTGACCTTGAAGGGAACAAGGGCCTTTGCAGACATGATTAAGGTAAGGGTCGAGATGAGATCGTCCTGGTTGGTGGGGAGGGGACGTAAATCCACTGACAGAAGAAAGCACATGCAGACTCACTGGGAACAGGCAGGTCTACAAGCCGGGGAGCACCGCCGGCTGTCGGCGAGGCCCTGAGGCTGGGAGAGGGCACGGAGCAGACCCCCTCCCGGAGCCCTCAGAAGGACACAGCCCTGCCCACACCATGCTTCTAGCCTCCTGGCCCCCAGAGTCAGAAGGGAGGGAGAGAATGGGCTTCCGTGGACCTTCCCCCCCGCCCCCCCGCCCCCGGTGCATGCTGACTTGTTATGGCTGGTCCGGGAAACAGGTCGCAGCCCACAACCATCCTCGGTGGCCGGAGCGGCTGGGGTGCAGGACAGCACGGCAGGGCCTCAGACACCCAGCCCCGGGGCCCGCGGGACCGCACGGCAGGAAGGGGGCCGGGCATGGCCCCAGCTGCTCCCCAAACCAACAGCGCTGGCCCCTCGCAAAGCCTGCCTGGGAGGAGCCGCCGACATGGGGGGCTTCTCGGCAACAGCATCTTTCCCTCCCCCCCCCACCCCGTCCACAGAGTGTGAGCTTCCGGCCGGAGGGCAGAGCCCAAGAAACCCCGAAGCCCCGTGTCAGCCTCTGGCACTGGCCCCCGGAAAGTGGACGACTGGGCCCTGAAATCGATTGGCCCTGAGTAAAGGGTCTGAATGATCCTTCCTGGTGGGGGCCCCCAAACTGTTTCCCTGCAAGGGTGGGACCCCCAAGAACCCCTCCAACTGGATTCTTGGATTTTTTTTTTTTAAGTTTATTTATTTTGAGAGAGAGAGAGAGAGAGAGAATTCTAAGCAGGCTCAGTACTGCCAGCAGACAGCCCGATGCAGGGCTCCAATTCACAAAACCATGAGATCAAGACCTGAGTTGAATGGAAACCAACCTGACAATAAACTATTAAAAAAAGAAAGAAAAAAAAAAAAAAGACCCGAGTTGAGAGCAAGAGTTGGATGCTTACCCAATGGAGCCACCGGATTCTTAGGTTTTCCGAGGGGAACAGACAGGGAGCAGTGCTCCTCGTGACCAAGGACGCGGCAGGCTGGAGCTGCAGGGGGGCACACGAGGCCAGGAGACTTGTGTCCTTGTGCTTGGCACCCAGCCCGCTCTCTGTACCATGGACGGCACACGGCGTCTGGCCTCCAGGCAGCCGAGGCATGGCAGGGCGGACGGGGTCTCCCACCTGGGGCTGAGGGCACAGGACGGCATGTGCTGGAGCAAGTGGTGGCCCTGAGGCCAGCGGGTGAGCTCTGGGTGAGCATGGGTCCTTCCTGGCTGACTGCCTGTAAAAGGAAGCATTTTGAGTGGGTAAACTGAGGCACCCCCAGCATGCCCAGGGCATTGGGCTGAGGAGAAGAAAGTGACCAGGCCAGAGCTGTGGGGAGGGGGATTTGAGCTGCCGTGGGTGGCCCCTCGCGGGAGGCGTTGGGGTCACCCGTTGCCAGGACGCGCCCTGGAAGGTGATAGGACACAGGGTTAGGGGACATCGGGGGACACCTTCTCAGAAGGCTCTTTGCAAGGATACAGTGTCAGATCTGTGAGGTGACACACTTCCCGGCCCCAGAGCGGCAGGGGCGGTGACAGGGAAGGGCTGGGAAGGTCACCCAGGCGGGCGTGAGAGGCAGTGGGGCCACACGGCTCAGTCCAAGCCCGGCTCGAGCCGGAGCCTCCACGGGCCACCAAAGAGAAGGTGTCAGGAAGCGGACGATTTCTCCTCGAGCTTTAGTCACTGTGATTTTCAGGAGGGTCCTCGGAGGACGCTTTCATCTCAGTGAAATTGCAGGCTCGCCGCAGTAGCCAGGGCCCCTGCTAAGTCCCTCCATTAGCCAGAGGCCTCTGGTGGCGGTGGGGGGGCAAGCCCCTCCTCAGCGAGGCCCACTTGGGAGGGAATGCGGCTTCCGCTCCTCCTCCCAGGCCCCGACCCCGGGATGCTTGCATCATGGAAACTGCTTCTAGAAACCCCATTGCCTGAGCTGCCCGGCTCTCTGGGAGACAGGGATGCCAGCTCAGCGGGCAGCCCCCCCGGCGAACGTGCGCCTGCCTCTCCCCCGGGACTCCCCTGGCTCCGCAGGGCTGGTGACCAAGAGCTATGACGTCACCGTCACCCTATGAGGCTGCCAGGCACCCAGCGTGAAGGCCCCACCCCCCACCCCCGGCCAGCTCGGCTCTGACGCAAATCAAAAGCTTCACTTTCCGAGCGGCAGCCGGCACGGGGGGGCGGGGGGCAGAGGGCTCCAGCAGGCCTGGCATTTGAGACAATCAGCCGTTCTTTCAAGGGCGGGCAGCGTGGCACGTGGGGCTCCCCGGAGGTCAGGAAGGGCGGCTACCCTTGCAGCCCCTGGCAAGGCCAGCCTCATGGGGACTCAGGCACCATCTGCCAGGCCATCTCCCGCCCCACGTCCCCAGTGGGAGGCTGCCCGGGGTCCTTGGGCTCCGGGCAGGCTATCTGCCTGGAGTGGCGTGAGGAGCACGGGAGGAAGTCAGGCAGATGGGCCCATCCCGGGGCCCGTGGGGGCAGGGGACCGGGAGGCCTCCGCAGCCGTCACAGCTGCACGGCCTGGCTCTCCTTGGGTCCCCAGGGGCTGATGTGGCCTCACCTTTCAGATCCTTCCCAGAGCAGTTGGCAGATATGTGACACGTGTCCAGGGCTCCTCCCAGGAGTGTGGGGAGCTGGGCTCAGAGGTCACGAGGACCCGGGGTGCCCCTTCCAGGCACCTCTGGATGAGAGCCACCATGGGACCCCGAACTGCCCTGGGAGAGGCCAGCCTGCCGGAGTGTTAAAGACACAGGCACACGAACACACTCACATACTCACACACGCGCATACACACGCTCGCCACAACACACGCACACGCAGATGCAGGTGAGTGTGAGCACACACGTGCGCGTTCCCGCACCCGCACACAGAGTACAGATATGCACATGTGTACACGTGGGCAACACGGCCACAGTTGCATACACATGTGGCAGACGTGCACACATGCACGTGCAGGCGCACACTCACACGTGGGCACACACGCCTCGTGGGTTTGGTTCCTGTCCACGTTCACACGAGCACTTGCTGTGAGTGACAGGGCGCCTGGCAGGATTTGACCGCTTCTTCCAGACATGAGGACCCTCTCCTCATTCCTGCCCCCAGGACACCTCGCAGTCAGGACCACAGCCCTCTGGCCTGGACTTGATGGCCACGGAAGGACAGAATACCCAGGGGCTGAGGGTAGCCACCTGGGAAGGTGACAGTGACACGGCAGCGGGGTGTCCAGGCGGAGGACGAAGTCAGGAGCTGATCCCAGGGCTACTGCGAGGGCAACATTTGCCCTGGACCGGCACCTGGGCTGGGAAGCGCACGCTCCCGATGCTTTGGACCCGCCACCGGCCAGCAACCCCCGGCGGCAGAGGAGTCTGTGGGGCAGGTGCGGGCCGTGGGGCAGGGGCGGGCCGTGGGGCAGGTGCGGGCCGTGGGGCAGGGTCGAACCGTGGGGCAGGGGTGAGCCATGGGGCAGGTGCGGGCCGTGGGGTTGTGGGCTGTGGGGGTGCAGGCCGTGGGGCGGGGGCGGGCTATGGGGCAGGGCTGAGCCGTGGGGCAGGTACGGGCCGTGGGGTTGTGGACTGTGGCAGTGCAGGCCGTGGGGCAGGCGTGTGCTGTAGGGCAGGTGTGGGCCGTGGGGCAGAGGCGTGCTGTGTGGTGTATGGAGAAGGACCCCGTTGCACAGCCTGAGCTCACCCTGGGGGTCACACAGTGGGATGTAGGTTGCAGCAGCCCCTCTCCTCTTGGTCACTGCTGATGCCACCCATGTGGGCGGCCCTCGGAGGAGACCCCTCCCCCTGGAAGGGACTGGGAGGAGTGTGGCCTGCACTGGGCTGCCCGAGGCCTGAAATGTCTGGCGCCAGCACCAGGGCCCGTGGGTGTGCTGGGAGGCTGGCTTTCTCCATCCTGTCCATGGGGGAGACGCAGCTGCTGCGCTGGGGCACAAGATCTGGGTCCCTGCGGCCTGTGCACGGCCGCCAGCCCCGTCTTGAAATTACAGCCGCAGGAAACCAGGTCACTCACGAGGCCCAGAGCTGGTGAACACTGACTCCAAACACTAAATCTGTTTGTCGCTGCCATTGCTCCCTCCTGACCTGCGTCACGATCCTGCCGCACTGTTCTAGATGTTTCTACCAGCCGTCCCACGCAGCTCTGGGCCCTTCTCCACGCGGACAGTCGAGATGCAGGCACAGACCTAACGGGGACTGCTGGCAGAAATGTCCAGAACAGCGTGGCAGGATGGCGACGGGGCTGGGAAAGGGAGCCGTCGGAGCTCTGTGCCAAGAGACACATGGGCAGGTGGGTCTTGCCGGAGACCTCCAGGCTAGCGGGCACTTCTGGAGTGGGGCCCTGATCCGGATCTGGGTGGACCTGCACACCTTCCCGGGCAGCCCGTGTGCTCAGGCCAGCAGGGCAGAGCTCCCCGGGGCGGGCGGCCCACCTGGCCCCGGTGCCCCCGGCTCCCCGGGGTGGGGGGAGCTGTTCTCTGCAGGCAGAGCACCCCTCCCTCGGCCTCCCTTCCGCGGCCCTCTTTCCGCTCTCCGGGCTGAAGCCGGCCTCTGCGCTGTTTTGTTGTAGTACCTAAACTGGCACAGCCGCAAGAGCCGGGCCGTGGGCTGGTGGTCACTCTTCACGTGGCCAGGCGGTTGGCTGTCCTGTGCAAGTGGGGACCAGGCCGGGGAGGAGGGAGGAGCCTAACAGGGGCACCCCAAGAATGGGAGGACCCCCTCCCCACCCCACTTCTGGTCTTCCAGACGGAAAGGCTGGCAGGAGGGGCTTAGCGGGCCAGCCGCCCCCACCCTCCCCTCCCTCTGGAGACCCAGGCGCCCAGCCCTGCACCCCCCCGACTGAGGGGCCGTTTCTTGCGTTCCTTCTGGCCCAGCGGCCAAGCTGCCGGCGTCCGTTTTCCTGCCCGCTCCCCGTGGAGCCACAGTGGCAGTGCCCCAGGGTCAGCATCCGCACACTCTCCAACCTGCCCTTCAGCGTATAAGACTCAATATTTGCTCTTCCACTGAGAAAATAGTCAGAGGCTTTCCTTTAAGTGGTGTGTGCACACCGGTGCCCTTCAATGCACAGGCTGCTCTTTCTAAACTGGGAGCGAGGAAGCCTGACCGGCGTCTGCCTCCCAGGTTGTCCCCGCCAGCCTGAATGTTCTAGAAGCCAGGCACCTGGGGAAGGGAACGCAGCAGGAGCCCCTGGCCTGACACCGATGCCAGGAGGAGGTAGACGTGGTAATTCTGAGCCACAGGCATCCCAGCCGGGCCCCGGTCCTCGCCCCAGACCTGACCCCGATCCCAGCCGCAGGCCTCACCTCTGGGCATCTCAGCCAGGCCCCGGTCCTGACCCCGGTACTGGCCCCCGTCCTGGCCCCAGTCCCAGCCCACAGGCTTCACCTCTGGGCGTCCCAGTTGGGCCCTCGTCCTGGCCCACAGGCTTACCACCAGCCCACAGGGAGGCCTTGGTCTGAAAGGGAGCGTTTCTGGGGAGCCCTGCTTACCCCCTCCAGGCCCCAGCTCCCTAACTGTGGAAGAGGAGGCCTCGCTTCCTCACACGGCAGCTGCGGCCGGCATGTGGAGCCTCTGGTGTGCACCTCTCCAGAGCGAGCCTGGTGCGGGGGCTCACGCGGCCACGTGGGGATGGTTGTGCCATAGGGATCGGCAGGTGCTCCATCCACATCTGGGCCGTGTCTGGGAGCTGGTACCAGCTCATCGTCGGCTCTGGTCCCAGGAACCTCTCTCGAGCCTGAGCTGAATCATGGCCTAGCAGGACATGGTGTCGGACGCCAGCGCACAGTAGGCCCTTTCTGACAGCTGTGCCTAAATACACACCACAAACAAATGAGCAGCGACACTCACTGGGCCCGTGCTCGCTCTGGCCTCCCCGGGCCCCTGTCCCTGAGCGCGGCACACCCTGGGAAGGCCACGCAGGCGCCAGCAGGCTGCCCGCCTCTCTGGTGACCTCTGCACCGAAGCCTCCTGATCTGTGGGCTCCTGGAGGTCCCGGAAGTGGCGCGTGGGTCCACACAGCCTTGCTGCCTAAGTGCTGATGCCTGGGGTCCCTCCGACCCAGACGGACTCGCTCCTGGGGCCCCGGCCCCCACCAGAGCCCTCCTGCTTGCGAGCCCTCATCCTCTTCAGGAGTGGCTCCTGCAGCCATCAGACCACCTTCTGGTGGGCAGGGCACGGGATGTGGGACCCTGTAGGTCCCAGGTCCCACGGCAAACGAAGGTGCTGGGCTGCCCGGGCCCCTGGGGCCTCATTCAGCACATTGGGTCACCCTACTGGGCCCAGATATCCTGTTTCTGGGAGACAATTCTGTGAGTCACCTCGAGGACCGGGGTAGAAGCGCCTGCTGCCTTCCTGGGGCTGTGGACCAGGTCTGCCGTCAGGCCGGGGACAGATTTCCTCGGGCCCCTGGGGGTGTGAGCTGCCCTGGGCCGGGTGGCAGAAGGCGGTTCCTTGTTTCCTTTTCCACAGCAGGAGCAGAGGTTTAGGTAGCAGACGGCCTGGGCGGTGGGGGGGACACGTGGTCGGCTCCGTGGCAGCCCTGTGGCCCCGTGTGAAGCAAGTGGTAGCCGTGCGGACAACTGGGGCATTTTCCTCGGACACTCAGGTCCGATCACATGCCTGTGAGTGTGTGGGGGCTCCCTTCCCTTTCTCCTGCTAGAAAGCTCTCCTGCGCCTGGAGACCCTCCCGACCAGGCTCTCCCTTCTTATTTCTGCCCCCCCTTCTTCCTTCAGGAAGCAGCCTGCCCCTCCCCCTCCTGCTCCCTCCCCTTGGGTCTCCAGGCCCCAGGGGAGCCCTGTTAAGGGTCTGCTGACATCTGGCCACCCTGTCGGCCCGGAGGACTCCTCTCCACCTGTCTGGAGGACAGGGCCACTTCCTGAGAAGTGTCCCTCTGCATTTCACACCCTGCAGGAAGTGCCTGGTGGGGGGCAGGTCAGCCTCAGGTGGAGGACGTGGGGCCTCCACGGTCCACAGAGGTTTCCGGCTGGAGTCCCCCTCTGTCCTCCAATGGGCAGTCCCCCATGTCCACCTTGGAGCTGAGTCGGGCCAGGAGACAGCAGAGTGGGAAGCCCAGAGAATGCTCTAGGCGGGCCTTCCAGGGACAGAGAGCCGGCAGCCTCTGCCGTGGGAGGCCCTGGGGAGGCCACCCGAGGCCGCGCCGGTGTGAATCCCGGCTCCCGAGGCGGCAGCCCGCCATTGAGGCCGCCACCAGCCCTTGCACAGCTTGTTCCGTTTGCCTCCGCCTCCTGGCCCGCCGCAGGTGGGTCCTCGACACGCTGACGCGGACACTCTGCAGCCTGGGCCAAAACACAGCCCGAGTGGCACCTTCCTGGCCTGGGATCTCCCCATCCCACGGTCCCACGGCACCCGGGCCGCGTCGAGTGGGTAGGAGAGCCGTCCCTCCCCG
>PJEM01004244.1:117133-159744 GCA_004023845.1 Helogale parvula
ACTGGGCCCGAGATGGGGGGCGGCTTCCTGTGCCTGCTGGGGCTCCTAGAGGGGGGGACCACGCCTTAAAGAACTAGGGCTTCATGTTCTTTATTTCAAAAGTATGTGCATCTCGACAGCGGACTGTCCCGCTGGACACCGGCTTCAGTGTTTCTTGGCTGAACCCTTTGGTCGGAAGCTTGTTGATGGCGCGGCTGTCATGCCACTCCAGACACCCCTCCCCGTGGGTTCTGACCTCAGCGGCCTGTCCCTGCTCCCCCCTACCCCCGCCCGAAGCCAGCACCCTTCCCAGGCCCTCCGGGACGGCTGGTCCATGGCCTCGTCCGCGGACACAGACAGACCCTACAGCAGACTCTGGCTGCCACTGTCCGGGCCTTGGGTGCTGACCAGCCCTCCCCCGGCCCCGGGCACCTGCCAGGCTGAGGGGATGCCGCCTCCAGGAAGCAGCCAGCCGCCTTAGCGTCCTAGGCTGCAGCTCCGTGGCGCTCGGCTCTGGGAGCCCCCTCGCAGGCTCCGCGGTGCCACAGACGCTGCAAACAGACAGCGGATCTCCAACCCTGAGGCTCATCCTCCAGAAGTTCCTTCGGCTGCACGTGTCTTTCCCGGCCGGAATAATCAAGTGGCAGGTGCAGGGCCCCTCACACAAACCGGAGTCTGTCCCCAAACGAGCGAGTTACACTAGCTAGTCACTTTTTAAAAAAATTTTTTTTAAACATTTATTTATTATTGAGAAACAGAGAGAGACAGAGCATGAGTAGGGGAGGGGCAGAGAGAAGGGGAGACAGAGAATCCAAAGCAGGCTCCAGGCTCCAGGCTGTCAGTGCAGAGCCTGATGTGGGACCTGAACCCACAACCGTGAGATCATGACCTGAGCTGAAGTCCAACGCTTAACTGACGGAGCCACCCAGGCGTCCCTAGCTAGTCACTTCTAAGCACGCAGATAAGTTACTCAGGAAATAAGCTGCCCAAAAAGAAAGGAGGGGCAGGCCGGTGGGAGGACTGGTCGCACTCCCCCAACAAATGAGTGTAGGAACAACAGCTCGGGGAGGCCCCGGGACACAGTAAAGAAGCTGCGAGAACCCAGGGGCACAGAGCCCAGGACGGCCTGAGCGCAGGGGCTTCGCTCATCCCCACGCCCCCAGGCTGGCGCAGCGTGGCACCGATGGGGCGCCCGAATCCGCATTCTCCCCGGATGGGCCAGATGCAGGCAGGCAGCCACGGCCGGGTCTCACGCAGAGCAGGCGGCGCCACGGGGCCCTGGGGCTGGGCTGGGGGGCGGGTGCTGGCCGTGGGCACGGAGTTTCAGGCAGGCAACATGAGTGATTTCTGGAGGCTTTTTTAAAAATGTTGACTTCTATATTTTGAGAGAGAGGGAGACACGGTGCGTGTGTGTGTGAGCTGGGCAGGGACAGAGAAGGAGAGAGAGAGAGAGGACCCCAAGCAGAGGTCGTGTGGTCAGTGCAGAGCCCAACATGGGGCTTGACCTCATGACCGTGAGCTCGTGATCGGAGCTGAAATCAAGAGTTGCACGCGTAATTGACTGAGCCACGCCGGCACCCTGAGCTCTGGAGACTTTGAACAACCACGTGATTACAGTCAACAACAGTGTGATTTGAAATCTGTTAAGAAGGTGAATTTCAAGTGTTCTCACAAGAAAGAAGAGGAGAGCTATCTGAGGTGACAGATATGTTCATTAGCTCAACTGTGATTTTTTATTTCACAGGGTATATACTAGCAAGATCATTTGCCTTAACTACGTACAGCTTTTTTTGTCAAATAATCCTTAATTTATTTTTATTAAATGTTTATTTATTTCTGAGAAAGAGAGAGAGAGGGAATTGGAATGTGAGTGGGGGAGGGGCAGAGAGCGAGGGAGACACAGAATCCGAAGCAGTTCGAGGCTCTGAACTGTCAGCACAGAGCTGGACACGGGGCTTGAACCCACCAACTGCGAGACCATGACCTGAGCTGAATTTGGTTGCTCAACTGGGTGTCCCCAAATATTCCTTAATTTTAAAAAACTAGCAGTGGCTTGGTCTTAGGCGCAAACCTGGATCCCACCTGAGCCTCTGCTGCCTTGGAGAAGACACTGGGAAGAAGCAGGACAGGACAACACGGCAGGGCCAATCTGAGCCGTCGCGGTGGGGACGCAGCCACAGGTGGCTCTGTTACACTCGGGCACGTGGTTTCCATCGGTGCGTCCTTCCTCGGGAGCCGAGGCCCAAGGGACAAGGGGAGGCAGCCAACTGCCCCTGGAGGTCTGATCTGTCTCCTTTCCTGCTCAGCATGACCACGGAGCCCTGGCGTTTCCCACCCCAGAAACTGAGGGTTTTCAAACACAGAGGCACCTGTCTTCCTGGCCTCCGGGGGTAAGCGTTCCGAGGTCTGCTGCCCAGATGGGAAAGCCGTGGGGCTAATTAAACCATTTGTTGCCCCACATGTTGTGGGCTTTGGGCTGGGAGCCAGCCGGAGACGTGCTCCTGTCGACCTTGGCTGAGCAGCGCACAGCCGGACAATCCCCCGCCCCCCAGCCTCCGCAGAGCAGCTCCCCGGCCGGCCCGAGGAAGAGACTGGGGTCAGAGCTGCACAGCAATTTCTTTCCGTTCTTGCAAGTTATGATCGCTCTGTCCCTCTGAGTCCCCGGGAGTAGGAAACTGCCTGTCAACCAAATGTACATGCAGCTCAAGCTTCTTGTTAGATGGCCCCGATTATCTGAGAAAGTCTTACCCTTCAGTTAATAAAAGGACACATGGGCATGTTGGGAACAAAGATCATTTTAAACTACTCAAAAGAATGAGTCAGGCCCACCCCGGAGCTCACATGCCCGCCCCCAGCTCCCCCTGTCCCCGGAGAGCCAGTGGCTTACGGCCCGTCCTGCGTGAGGCCACCTGTGAGCAGACGGCACTCCTGTCCCACCTCCCGACTTGGAGGAGCAGGACGCTGGCTGGGTCCTGACGCAGGCTGGGCTCCCCAGAAGCAAAGCCTGAGGCCTGGCCTGTGAAGGTGATTTGTGGGGACGTGAATCACAGGGCGTCGGGAGGTGAGTTACGTTCCCTAAACTCAAGTGCTGAAGTCCCAAGTCCCAGGACCTCAGAAAATGACCGTGTCTGGAGACAAGGTTTTTAAAGAGGTGACTGGGGCAAACTGGAAACATCAGGGTGACCCAACTCCAACCTGACCGGTGTCCTTACAGGAAGATGCGTAGGACACCCAGAGACATGGCTGTGGGGAGACGCAGTGAGAAGGCCGCCGTCTGCAAGCCAAGGAGGAGGCCTTCTAGGGCCCATCCCATCAGCACCTTGACCTCGAACTTCAGGCTCTAGACCGTGAGGGCAAGGTGTTCTGTTGTTGAAGCCCCCAGTCTGGGTTTTGTCCTGGCAACCCCACTAATACACACGGAACGGGGAGAGGGGACAGGACAAGGGAGGTGGCTAAGCTGGGAGAGGCTGGACAGGAGCTTTAATCTATCCCACAGGGAGGACGTGGGCTGTGCTGTGGGGGGTACCCGTCCCAGGAGGGCCCCAGGTGTCAGCTGCGCCCTCCCTGAGCTGCCCCAGCCCCCGAGCCCCAGGCCCCGAGCTTCCAGGGGTGGCGTGAGGCCTGGAGAAGGGGTCTTGGGGAAGCTCCAGCACCCGAGTGCCTCAGGAGCCCACTGATCACCGCCCCGGGCAGATGATACTTGAATTTGGACATCAGTGCCTCAGAGAGGGTCAGTCACCGGGGAGGGATCAAAGTGCCCACAGCACAGAGGACCTCGGGGGACCTTGGGGAGCCAGATGGCTTCTGCACACGGCTCTGGGCTCATCTGGTGTCTCCGCACTGTCTCAGGGAGGCTGGCATTGGCAAAGCCTGCCTGGTTGCTGGAGAGTCTGGCCTCTCAGGGAACGAGGGAAGGAACCAGAAGCTTGGGCACAGGGCAGCTCCAGGGAACCTAAAACTGTGGCCTCTGGGAAGGCATCCCCGGAAGCCACTCCCTGGGCACGGCCCAGACTCCACTGGTTTCTCTGTGTGTTGCCCACACATCCCGACCTTCTAGTGTCCCCCAAGTGAGATGCACGCCCGGCTGATCCCGGTCCCCCAAGCCTTCCCGGCTGCTCCCATCTTGCAAGGACGGGGACAGAACCGCAGATGAGTGAGTGACTCGGCGGAGGTGCCTGGCAGCCCTCCCCTGTCTCGAGGCTCGGGGTCCCGCTCCACACAAGTCCGCCCCGTGTCCACGCAGCCGCGGAGAAAGGAGAAGCTTGGGACGCTGCAAAAACCTGAGCCTCTAGTGACACCAGGGCTTTCTGTGCTGGTGTGCAGAGCGGTCCACCTCGTTCTGGGTGTTTGGTTACCTCCCTGACCGGGTGCAACGCTTTGGGTCGCAACCACTGGGGCGGTCAGCGTCGGCCACTGGAGGGTCTGGCCACCCTGGGTTCCACTGTCCTGGGAGAGTCGCCCTGGCTCAGTGAGTTTCCAGAACGTTCACTGTGAGCCCGTCTGGCCTAGAGGGTCGGTTGAATGCAGCTTCTTCATTTATAATGGCCTGGGAAGAGGGTGGGGGGGGGGGGGACGGGAAGGTTGGAAAGGTTTCCAAGAAGCACCTCTACAAGGCAGGGCTGATTGGTTTGGATTTGCAAGAAAGGGTTGGAAGCCCAGCCCGCCGGACGGCTCCCTCCAGACAGGGAGGACGGTCTAGACAGCGGACAGAGCAGCTCCCCTGTCCGTCCCTCCGGAGAGAGCAGGGGACTCACTGATGACAGCTGGGCCATGAGGCCCCCTCCGTCCCTCCCGCTCTGGGCACTGGGCTCCGGAGTCTGTCCAAAACCACTGTCTTCGTCCTCCCTGGGGGAGACCGGCCCTGCCACGCAGGACCTGGTGGGCGCGGGACACAAAGGACCCTTGGCGCGCAGAGGCCGCCGCCCCGGTGAGGCCACGCCGCCTCCTCCTTCGGCTCCGTGTGGAATTCTGAATCGTGGCTCAGACACGGCTCGGAGGGGCCGGCTTGTTCTCAAGGAGCAAACGTCCATGGGGATTTCTCTCAGTGCGTATTTTCTCACGACCTTGGTCCTTGCTCTCGGGTGCCATTTCACCACGTGTCCCCTCTGCCGTCACCCGTGGCATCACCCCCGCACCGTGAACTGCTCGGGGCCCCAGATTCCCTCCCAGGGCCCCCATCTGCCGCCTCCGGATGGCCAGCGCGCCACCGCCCGAGGGAGCTCCTGGAGCGGAAGCGTGCTTCAGTCGAGGCCCTGGATGTGGCCCTAAAATGCTGTCTCTGTTCGAAAAAACGCATCACGCAGTGAAGGCACTTGGGAAGTGGCTATTGGTGCTTCTGGAAAATTAAGGGTGTTTTTTTCTGGAAGAAAAAGGTCCTTGGAGAGCAAATAACCTCTTCCTCATCCTGGTTTTGCACACCCGGGCTCTTGAAAGGAAGCATCCTCTTGGGACTGTGTTCATGGCAGAACAGGACAAGGGCGGCCCTCAGCTCATAGTCCACGCCTGACAGAGGGGACCTCAGAGGAAGGCGTGGGGGCGGTGAGCCTCGCAGTCACCCTGAGCTCCACGCATGCCGCTGACCTGCCCTGGGGTCCGTGTTGGCCACTATTTTCCAGAAGCAGGTCCTGGGTCACAGGCCTCCGGTCAGGGTTGGCCAGGACCTCGTTTCTGATTGGGGAGCGTACCGGCTCAGCACAGGTGAGGGCCGGGGGTCTCCCTGCACCGTTTTTTTGGGCAGGAGCTGCAGGATCAGGAATGATCTCGGCCTTGATGTGACCGATCCAAGCCCACTTCGGGCCCCCACCCCCTCATGCCATGCTCAGGTTGAAGATTTTCCATCAGACAGCGACCGAGGAAAACGGCATCCCCGGCGGCGGGCACACAGTGGCGGAGGTGCGCTTCACTGCACCCGAGAAAGCCTTCCAAGGCTGCCGGCCTGTCTGGGGTCCGCACGGCAGGCCTGGGAACGGGGTGCTGGTTACGAATGAGTGGGCGAAGGCATCGCACGGACCGCCCCCTTCCTCTCCCACATCTGCATGAGAGGCAGGCGGTGGGCTCAGGCCAGGTCCCCTCCCCACAGCCTGACGGTGCCCTTCCTTGTGACCGGCCGGTGGGAGGAACCGGGAAACAAGCAGCCCGCCCCAGGGGCCGTGTGGCAGGTGAAGGGAGGCGCTCCGCGGGGTCAGAAGACTCGGTCTGTTTGGGTCAAGGACAAACCTACCTGCATTCCGAGGGTTGTGGATTCTCCTGGGGGCGTGGCCGGGGGACTGAAGCACCCAGCTCAGGTGCTGGTCCCGGGGAGGGTCCGAGGGCCCAGCGAGGCCACGAAGCCCTGCTGGGAAGGGTCTTCGCCCATGCTCTCTGCCCTCCCCGCGCTCCCATTCTCAGCAGGGCGGGTCGCCCTGGGACAGGGGCCACATAGAAGGTGGGGGGGGGGGCCAGGCTTCCCTGGGGGAGGACTGAGCTTCCGGCCTGTGGGTGGCAGGCGCGGCCACCTGGCGGCTTTGGCTGGTGAAGCAGACAGCGAGAGAGCCCCAGCCCAAATGGAAGGCTCAAGAGCCATTGCCAGCTCTGTCCCCTCAGCCGTGACCATGAGGAGGCTGCCCCGGGCAGCCAGCCCGCTCACCCCGGGCCCCGGAGCCAACCCAGCGCGACAGGCACCTTGCCCAACAAGTGAAGCTTCTGTCGTCCAGCTCATGAGCCGGCCGTGGGTTCCTACGGCTCGACCGGCATGGCCGACAGAGCAAGCGCTGCCTAGAGGAGAACCCAGGGGCCCGCTGTCGCGTGCTGGCTGGTCACGCGGGGATGGGAGTCGCTGCAGCATCGCCAGGCGCCGGACGGTCCGGGACTCGCGGGGGAGGCGTGCAGCCCCACAGCCCCATCCCCCGCCGGGGAGGCACCAGCCTCCCTCGGGAGTCACCCCCACCCCGGCAGTGGAGGCCAGGCAGTGCCCGTCCTGCTCCTGGGCTCAGGCCACGCAACCTGCCACGGCCGAGCCGGTCCCAGGCCAGCCCTGGACTTTTCCAGAGCCGCTGCGAAAAACTAGCACACTTTGCCCTTTTGCCAGTTTTGGAGGATGAAAGGCCTGGGAGGAAAGAGCTGGCGCATGGGGGAGGGCAGGGGCTGGTGGGTCTTTTCTGCTTAAAGGGCAAGGTGTTTTCCTCATTAGTGGAGGGGGGAGGGCTGCTGGCCGCCTCTGTCACATACTCCGGTTCGTTGTGCATTCTTACCTCCTGGAACTGTGCAAACACGAGAGCTAAGGGCTGTTGTCAAACGGACACTGCCTCCATGGTCAGGTCAGGAAGGTCAGGGGCCTCCCCGCCGCTGGACACACCTCAGGGCCCTGCCCCCCGGGTCCTGCCGAGGCGCCTCTCCCGGCAGCCGCTGCAAGGCCCTGCCCTGGTCCCTCGGGCCCCGCCCGCTTTTTGGCACAGCCGTGGACCTGATCAAGGGTGTCCGGCGCAGGGCCAGGCATCCTGCACGAACCCCCTGAAGGATTGAAAAATCACCGGGGGGCCGCGGGCAAACTGGCAGAGCTTTCTCCAGCCGCGAATAATTCATGAGGATGGAGGAGTTCCCAGGCCCGGCGCCAGCCCCTCCAGCAGCCTGGCCACCGGCTGGAGGCCAAGTGACAGCCGAGGGGGAGGGGAGGCGGGGAGAGGCGGGCCGCAGACAGTCTCCAGAGAGGGATGACAAGGATGGGGAGACCCGAGGGGCTGCTGTGCTCCGGGGTCTTCATGGCCACTGGCCAAGATGCAGCTGAGGAAGAGTCGGGGAGGCGCCGGGGCTGTTCTGGACCCCGGGGGGGGCGGAGGGCCCTTCACCCACTGCCGGCAGGGGCCAGGACCCGATTCAGTGACTCTGGAATTGGACGCGCTTCCTGTTTGGGGATGCCTGGTTACGTGGCCTGCTAGTAACATGCTACCCCGGGCCCTGAGGGGGCGGTGACAGGTGCCCGACCCCTGCCTCAGGGAGCCTGGTCAGGCAGGGCAGGCTCGGGGCCGCACAGTGCTCAGAGACCTCCCCACCGCCCAGGATTCATTGCAGAGACTGTTGGGTTTTGTTTCCCCTGTTCTTGGCTTCTTTCGTGACTTCCCGATCAAAAGCTCCATTTAAAAGCACACTCTGAACTCTGCAGGGAGCAAAGAGGTCCGTGGCGAGCTGGCAGGTGGGGGCCTGGGGGTCGGGTGGACTGCAGGGGATCTGGGGGGCGGGAAGCGGTCTGCGGGACCCTGTGACAGTGGATGCGGGTCATCGGACTTTGGCCTGAAGCCACGGAGCTCGCAGCAGTGAGAGCCGTCCCAACGTGAGTGGCAGCCCCTGTGTGGCGATGGCGTCAGTGCAGGTCCATCGGTCTCCACCTGGCGGGTGCGCCGCTCTGCGGGGGGTGGGGCCGGGCAGCGGGACATCTGCACCGCTTGCTCAGTTCCACTGGGGACCCAGCGAAGCTCTAAAGAATACAGTCGGTTTTGTTTTGTTATTAAATTTTTTTTAATCTTTATTTATTTGTGAGACAAAGAGAGCAAGCAGGAAAGGGGCAGAAAGAGAGGGAGACACAGAATCCGAAGCAGCTCCAGGCTCTGAGCTGTCAGCACAGAGCCCGACGCGGGGCTCGAACCCATGAACCGTGAGATCATGACCTGAGCTGAAAGCGGACACTCAACCGACTGAGCCACCCGGGCGCCCTGGTTTTGTTTTGTTTTGTTTTTAAAACAGATACCTGAGAGTCCTTCAAAATGCATCTTTCCCTAAAAATTCAAATACATGTTCATTATTAACATGCCGTATGTTTATTTTAATTTTTGAATCTTTACAAGGTCCCTGTAGTGAGCGCATGGTCTGTTCTCTTCTGTTTGGGGAGAAACATAAGCACAAGATCCTCTCACCCCGCCGCCTGGCTCTGCAGCCCAGGGCTCCCCCGAACACTCTTTCCCTTGCTACCTTCCATCCTTCTGGAAGCTTCCCTGACTCTGCGCTATCACGCAGGGCCTGGGCAGCAGTCGATCCAGGTTTTGTGGGCCTGAAGTTACACTGTGGAGCATCACTCCAAGAAAAAGAATACAGAATTACAACCGCAAAGTGTAGGTGCAGAGGTGGCTGTTTGGAAGGAGAACAGGGCCCCACCGCACACCGCATGGGCGTGAGGGAGCCAAGGAAGCTGTGGACCCCTGGACAAAGCCGTGTAATCCCCCTTGTTCTCCGTTTCCACCGGATACTGCGGTGGTCTTTCCGCGTGGCTGTGATGCCGTAACGTTTCCTATAAGGAGAATAAAATGGTAAGTCAAGCTTTCCTGTTCCCAGCTGATCGGAGTTTGCTTCTAATTATTTATAGGAAAGTCTCCTCACTGATGACGTTGAGCGCACGTTCAGGGTAAACACCCAGGAAGTCCTTTGCCGGGCGTTTGCCTTAGTACGTACGTGAGCTGTCAGGTTGGGAGAACATTCTGCAGACAACCTCTGGCCGCGTCCCCGAGCTGTCACGATTCCAGGACCGGACTCGCTGGACGTGCTGGTGTCCTGACCTGACCTGACCTAGACCCTGAGGCCCGGGCAGCACGGTGGCCACAACCCAGCTGTGCCGTCGAGCTGGATAGACCTCCATACGCCCAAGCTGCCCAGGGCCCCCACTCCACGCCCCAAATGTCTGTGGCTCCTGCAAATCCCCAGAGGGGACATGCCTGCGGCAGGGAGGGGTCCAGAGAGGAGAGAGCGAGGTCATAACTGGTTGTGGCCGGTTTATGCCCGCTTGGGAGGGGCCCGGAGCCCACGCTCCCCCTGCCAAAGGCTCCTGCCCTCTGGGAGGGTCTGAGCCCCACATGCCGGATGGGGGTCACCCAGAAACGTGCGGCTCCAGAGAGTCCCGGGGCATGGGGACAGGCCACTCTGGAGGACTGAGGGGACCTCGCTCCTGGCTCTTCGAGGAGAGCCCAGCCCAGGGCTGCGGGCGGCGCATCGTGGGTGTGTCGGGAGCCCTGGCCCGAGTGCGGTCGTGACAGCACTGGCCGCTCCAGGACGCTCTCAGGAAGAGCCCCTCTGGTCCCCTGTTGGCCTCCCTTGAACAAGGGTGACAGTCACCCACACAGAGCGCGGGAGGCTGCCTCCAGCCCCCAAGGGCCGTGTCCCCTTCCCCTAACCAGCAGCAGCACATTACTGATCCCTTGGGTGGTGGGGAGGGATGTTCGCAGGGACCGGACGGAGAGGAAACGTGAGAGAGAGGGTCGGGGGGACCTTCACAGGCCTGTCACCCCGACTCAGGGACAGCGTTGGGGCAGGGAGAGGCGGGATGAGGCAGCGCCCTGTGGCATGTCGGAGGGCAGAGCCCACCTGGCACTCCGGCTGAGAGGCAGTGAGGCAGGCAGTGAGAGCGGGAGTGTGCCCGTGTGAGCGGACCCTCCCCATCCGTCCCGGGCCTGCACCGCCGCGGAGGCGGACCCTGAGCAGGGGACGGCCCCCCGTGTCCCCGCCGCCCCACGCCGCGCGCCAGCTTCAGAAGCTGGGCAAACGTTCTCTCAGCCGCGCCCAAATCGAGCACGTGCCGTTGCGAGCATCCACGTGCGCAGTCGATCAACAAACCCTCACCTTGGGAGTCTCCTGCCCGGGCACCGGCGGTGCAGCGGTGAGCGGAGCGGACACTGCCCCCCGCGCGGGTTCACACCCCCGGAAACACGGCACTGAAGGCTGGAGGGAGAGGCTGCCCGAGGGTGAAGACAGGGACCGGGATGAGTCACTTCTTCCTGGTGACTGACACTTGAGGTCTCGGGACAGGAGCTGGAAAGCCGGAGACCAGGAGTGGCGGGGACCGAGGCTGCAGGAAGGGAGCCGGCGTCGGCAAAGGCCCTGTGGTAGGTGGCAGGGGGAGGGCTTCGCAGCAGCTGACGGGCCGGAGGCCGGTGGGCAGAGAGAAGCCCAGTGACTTTACCGCAAGCGTGGCAGGCAGCGTGGCGTCCGTAGGCTCCGACCAGTGTTGGTCTGTGGCTGTGCCCATCCTGGGGCCCCAGCTGAGAGAGTGCCCGGGTGCCCGGGGAGGACGAGGAAGGCCTGGCGGGGTGTCAGCGGGAGGCCTGAGAGCACGCAGAGCTCCCACGTGTGAATGTGGCCCAGCCTGGGAGCGGGGGAAGGGCGAGGAAGGGATCAATATGCCTCTGCTTGTATTATTTTGAATTTTTAAGTTTATGTTTTAATTGTATTTATTTTGAGAGAGCGTGCGCGAGAGAGAGAGAGAGAGAGAGAGAAACCCAAGCAGGCTCCACACTCCACACAGAGCCCGACATGGGGTTCTGACTCATGAACCGTGAGATCATGACCTGAGCTGAAGTCAAGAGTCGGACGCTTAACAACTGAGCCCCCAGGTGCCCCAGGGTCTGCCTCTGCCTCTAGAACAGCAGGCTGGGAAGTGGGGGGCAGGGCCGTCCTCAGTCACAACATGTAAGGTCATGCTAAGGTAACAGCCCCAAGTCCTCCAAGGCTGGGGCCCCTAGACTTCTGTCTCCCTCGTTGGACATGCCCATCCCAGTGGACCCTCCCAAACCATGGTTGCCACAGTGGGGGTGGGGGAGACTGGGGAGACAGTGCAGGCTCCCAGAGGCTTCCCCCTGCAAGTCCTGTGCCACCCAGCTCACTCCCGTTGGCCAGACGCGTCCCCATGACAGGAGGGGGCTGAGGGTGGGACTTGTGCGAACCGCTCCTGGGGCTGTGGGGTGTGGGCGGGCGGAACCCCAGCCGGTATGGGACACTCCGGCGAGGGCCCTGAGTCTGCCGGCCCCAAGGAGGCCTGTCAGAGCTGGAGGCTGAGGACCGAGACCCCAGGTCTGAAAGTGGACAGGATTGAGCAGCGGAAGACAGAGAACACAGGAGCCAAGCAGCCAGAGGGAACCAGATGAGGAGATTTAGGGTTTTCCTCTTCTGCCGTTGATGATGTCTCATTGTTTCTAGAATAAAGAAAGCCTCTACCCCCTCAGTGAACCAAAGTGATAGTCCCCCTCCCCCTGCAGGAAAGAGTGCCGGTGTCTGGGTGGGGGGAGTAACACCCCACTGTCTGCATTTCTTGTAACCATAATGCCCAGAAGACAATAAAAGGCTGAGACATGAGAAGTAGGAAAATGTGACCCTGAATCAGGAGGGAAAATTTGGCACGAGAGGCAGACTCACACGTGACCCAGATGTTAAAGTCATTGAACAAGGACTTGAGAATAACCATTACAAACAGCCTAAAGAATTTGGAGAAACATATAAAATAAGCTAAAGGAGGGAGAATTTCAACAGAGAAACGGACTCCCTGAAAGAGAACCAAAGGCTCTATGTGGTGGGAAGCTCGTGTCCGGACCCAGGGGCTTGTCGTGTGGGCAAAACAGCAGCAGCGGGAAGAGTGAGAGGCCGAGGGCACTCGGGGGTGTGCCCGAGTGAGAGAGGCGAGCTGTGGGCGCGAGGCCTCACCCCGTATACGTGTTTGATTTGTGAGAGCTCAACAGCAGTTTGGGCAAACACAAGGCAATACAAATGATCCAAGGGGAGGTGTGGAGAGAGAGGAAATAGGGCAAAGGGACAGGATTTAGGGGCGCGTGAAACAGTCGCCAACAGTCCATCATACACGCTTCCATGTGATTGGTATCTCAGAAAGGGAAGAGGTCAAGAATGGGGCAGAATAAATGTTTGCAGAGATGATGGCTGAAGATTTTCACAACTGACAAAAGACATCACTCCACAGATTTAAGATGACTCGTAAATTCCGAAGAGGATAAAGGCAAAGGGAGCCACTCCAGGCACATTCGGGTGAACCTGCTAAGAACTAAAGATACAGACAAAATCTTGAAAGCTTCCAGAGAAAGTGATACATTGTTTCCCAGGAAACAGCAATAAGAATGATGAGCAACTTCCAGATAAGGACGATGAAAACCAGAGACAATCGAATACATCTTCAAAATGCTGACGGAAAGAACTTTCAACCTAGAATTCCATACCTAGTGCAAACATGCTTCTGAAACATTATGAAAAATGAGGATATTTTCAGACAAATAAAAGCTGAAAGAATTTATCAGCAACAGACCTACAGAGCAGAAATAATACCAGAGGAAAGTGAGCCCAGGTGTGAGCATAGCAGAGACAGAGCACCAGAAAAGTCTGGAAAGGAAGAACAAAGGAGAAAAGAGAAGGTGGCAATAGCCAGACAGAAGGTCTGAACCCAGTCATATCACTAATTACATTAAATGTAAATGGACTAAATATTCCAGCTTATCAGGCTGCATAAGAAAATCAAGACAACTATGCAATTGCCAAGAGATATCAGAACACAAAGAGGTTGAAAGTATCAGATAGGGAAAGGCACAGTGTCACACTCTAACCACAGAAAGTGGATCAGGGGCACCTGGGGGGCTCAGTCAGTTAAGTGTCCGACTTCAGCTCAGGTCATGATCTCATGATTGAAGAGTTGAGCCCTGTATTGGGCTCTGTGCCAACAGCTCAGAGGCTGGAGCCTGCTTCAGATTCTGTGTCTCCCTCTCTCTTTCTCCCCTGCCCCTGCTCATGCTCTGTCTCTCTCCTTCAAAAAAAAACTCAAATATTTAAAAAAAATGAAAAAGAAGAAAGTGATGAGACTGTATTAATATCAGACAAGTTGACTTCAAAACAAGAGCACCACCTAAATAGAGAAGTTTCTACATAAACGTGGCGTCAACTCCTCAGGAAGCTGAAGTCGAAGACAGGCTCAGCACGTTGGCAGGGATGCTACAGGTGTGGGCTCTTTGCAGACCAAAGAATGAATGAGTGATGTGGGCCAGAGTCCAGGGAAGAGGGGGGCTCGGAAAGGAGTGAGAAGGAGACACAGAGAATGACTAGCAGGTGAGGAAGTGTGTCTGAAGTCAGAGAATGGATCAGCAGGGGGCTTGAGCAATGACTGCGGTCTCGTCAACAAAGTACGTGCCGAAGCGGTTTTCTGGAAGAGTGAGGTAGGTGGCCCCTGGGGTCCTTCCTCCGTGGGCATAAATGCGAAAATGGAGGGAGGGTGCCAGGACACGACCCAATAGCCCCTCTGTAAATATTTCCTGGTACGCGCTGTCCGTCTGCCAGAAGGCTGGGAGCCAGGACCAGGACGAAAATCGGACGTGGGCAACAGGCTGACCAAGAAGCTGGGCGCCCCCACCCCCAGGCCATGTGCAGGAAGGGCCTCGCTGTGTTGTGTGGCCTCGGCGAGCCCTGGCCTCCCTGGGTCTTGGTTTCCTCAGCCGAGTCCAGGGTACTTCCTGGGCTGGAACGGTGCCCAAGGTGGTTCTACCCACCCACTCACACTTGGCCCCATCGAGGGCAGCAGGCAGATCTAGTCACTGGCCCCGCAGCTCCTGGGACAGCCCTGGTCAGGCCGTGAGGCAGGGGAGGCTCACCTGTGCCCAGGGAGTTCGGCCTTGTGGGACATGGAGTAGATTCGATGTGGCAGAGAGTGAGAGCCACAAACCAGCAGTTCGTGCTTGTCTTGTATAAGGAAAGCCTAGTTCTGTGTGTGTGTGTGTGTGTGTGTGTGGTATGTGAGGGGCGTGTCTGTGCTGTGCATGTCATGTGTGTGTGTAACACCCTTGTACACAGGCTTTACCTGTGCACATACCTCTCTTTCCGATGCCCTTCCTTCTCTCAGCCCTGGCAGTGGCTTTCTGGGCTTCCAGCTCCTTCTCTGAGAGGGTGTGCTCGCTGCAGAAACTGGGCCGGCGGGAGTGGGCATCTGTCCTCAGGATGGCTCTCCTCCCCGCGCCCTGGCCGCTGGCCTCCTGCCCCGCCAGAGGTGCTCTCTGGCCGGCCCTGAACCTGGTCAGCCGCGTGCAGGACAGACAGACAGTGGACGGCTCGTAGGGGCCCGGCGGGGCAGCTGGGACAGGGGCTGTTTCAGCCACCTCGCCCGCCCCCTTCCCTTTTGTTGGCTCCCTGCAAGGCCCTGGACCAGGCCGGCGGAGAAGCGCCAGGGAGCGCAGCACGGCAGGGACGCGCTGACCTCTCTGCAGCCCACCCCTGGTCCCTTTCCAGGGGATTCGATCTCAGCGGACTGGGGAGCTCCAAGCTCCAGGGTACCCGGGGGGGGGGGCAGGCGCTGGGCCACCCCACACAGGTCACTCAACACGCTGAGCCCCAACCACACAACGGGGGTCGGGGGGTGGCCCGTGGCATGATGCCCCCAGCACAGCATCGGGTCAAGAGCATTGAGGCACCTCCTCCAATTTATCAAGTGGAATAACAAGGGCCCCGGGGCAGGGCTGGGGGAAACCTGGCAGGGGAGGGGGGGAGGGGCCCTGCCTGTCTGGGGTCATGTGGTTCACAGACACACTGTTCAGCTGATGCTCCAAAATGGGCTCAGAGAGACACGGGCAGAGAACGGAGCCGGGCTGTCAGGTTGCTGGGTGCCGGGGCGGTGAGGGGTGGGGGAGGAGAGGGGGAACTTCTCATCCAGGCGAGGCTGGTGCGATCCCGGGGACTCTGGGCCAGAGCTGGGAGGCGGACACACTCTTCCACTGGCATGAGGGGTCACTGCAGGCACTGCCGCAGCCCCCGGGGCCCCCAGCCCCCTTCTGTGGGGACCCACACCAAACCCTTCCCACCTCAGAGGCCGCCAGGCATCCACAGCACTGCCTGGTCGCCGCCTGTGTCCCTCAGGACTGCCCCCTGCTGTGCCAGGGGCCCTGCAGCCGTGCAGGTCCTGGCGGGGAGGGTCAGGCCCCTTACGTGTACTGCGGTTTATTGGGCTTCTGTTGAGGTCTCCCAGGGGCTGGCATGTGCCTCCAGTGGTTGGTGAGACCACCCCTCAGGCGCAGAAACCAGACCTCAGGGCACAGCGAGGGCGGTGCTCGTCTTACAGCAAAACTTAAGTGGGAGCCACTAAAAAATTCACTGATCAAGATCAGCACTGCTTTAGCAAACACTCTTAAGAATCAAAATTAATTCAGGGCGCCTGGGTGGCTCAGTCAGTTAAGTGTCCAAGTTCGGTTCAGGTCATGATCTCACGGTTTGTGAGTTTGAGCCCCGCGTTGGGTTCTGTGCCGTCAGCTCAGAGCCTGGAGCTGCTTCAGATTCTGTGTCTCCCTCTCTCGGCCCCTCCCCTGCTCACACTGTGTCTGTCTCTCTCTCTCTTTCAAAAATAAATAAAGCATGAAAAAAAAATTTTTTTAATAAAAATTAATTCAAAATTTTAATGAACAAAACATGAAACACCTAAACAAAGGCAGGGTCCCCCCACTTTCTGCGCCGCTGGTGCTGCCCCTCGTGGCTCTGGCTCCACCCTTCCCACGGTCTCCCGGCCACCAGCCCGTGCCTGTGGGCAGCAGCGGCGTCCCAGGGACCGAGGCACTGGAGGGGAGTCCCGGCAGGAAGAGGCTCCTGCCTCCCGGCTTCCTTTGGAGGGAAAACAACATTCCAGGGACACGGAAACCCCTCCTCCTGGGACTTTCCCGAGAGCCTGGGGTGAGT
Organism: Helogale parvula; assembly: GCA_004023845.1. Lineage (NCBI taxonomy): Eukaryota > Metazoa > Chordata > Mammalia > Carnivora > Herpestidae > Helogale > Helogale parvula. The sequence goes on from PJEM01004244.1 coordinate 133,550, forward strand.
CGGCCTCCGCAGGTGGCACGGGGACAGGGACACAGGGAGGGAACCCGGGGACGGAGCCCTCCATCCTCTCTCCCTGGTGGAAGGCAGCGCCGGGCGCCCCGAGGGCCTTGCTGCCCGCACACACGGAGGGGCGAAGTGGGTGATGGAGGGGGCAGGAGTGTCATCTCACGCGCTGTGGCCTGTGCTCGGTCACCGGTGGAGGACGCCCGTCAGTGATGAGGGAGGGGACCCTCGGCCCAGTAACTCGCACACATGTTCTTGACGAAGGGTCCTCCGCCGTCCCTGGCTCTGCTGCGCGTGGGTCCCAGGGAAAGGTCGACATTGCTTCCAGATTTCTCCAGCTGGAAAGGCCTGGAAAGTCCCTTCCAAAGGCAGTTGGCCGGGTCTTGACTTCAGGTCGGGGGAGGGAGCTCTGCCAGGTGCGGTCCTGACCAGACGGCTCATCTGAGAAGCGTTTAACAAAGAAACAACGGGCAGGGGTGTAGAGAGACCTTAAGAAGCAAAGCAGGGGTGAGGTGTCCTGGGGGAAGCCAAGGAAAAGGCTGGAGGGGATGATAAGAAAGGGGGGGCGGCCTGGGCGTGTGCCGTGACAGTCAGGCCTCTCCAGAACAGAACCGATGTGGAAATGTTGGGGTTCGGAGCGAACGGCCAAGAAAGAATTATTGAGACATCTTCTGTGCAAAAACAAAGGTGGGCCGGGATCGTGGGCGGAAAGACCTGCCCTGGGGTCGGGAGGAGGGGCTCTCTATAGATCTTCAGGTTGGGAGGGGGTTAAGGACACACCGGCCTCCCAGGATTTTTGGAAACAAGGTTTCCGGGCCCCTGAGGGGCCTGCTGCTGTCAGGATAAATAAAAGGTCATGTGTTACTGTGTAGCAGAAACTCCTTCACGGGACCCTCAGACGGAGACCAGGGGCCTCGGCTTGGAGGAGGATGGTCAGCATAAAGCTGTGGGGGGAGGGTTGAGACAAAGGAAGTTTCCAAAGGAAGTTTTCTATGTAAAGGAGGCTCACAGGACCCTGGGGGTTGGGACAACTCAAGTCAAGATCGACTTCTGTCCCAGTGTTATGGCCAAGATTTCCATATCGTCCCCCAAAACCAGAGACCGCCAGGGAGACCGAGTCACGCATGCAGAAGCAAAGGGCTTTATTACGGGTTTAGGCTCGCTGGGCCTAAACTCGGGCTCACAGACGTCACCAGCGCAGCGGATCCATGCGGAGAGCCCCGAACAAAGGCGGGGCAGGGCCTTTTATGGGGTCTGGGGAGGGGGAGTTACAGGAAATTGTGACACAGGTACAGTGACCCAATCACAACATTTAGAGTGTTAACCAATTACAGAATGGACCCAGGACCCAGGACCCAGGACCCTCACGTAGGGCGTGACCAGCCTTAAGCAATAGGTGATTATCTATAGCCTTCATCTTTAGGCCTGCCCTTAGAAATGTTAAGGGTGTTAGCTGGCCTTTCCTGATTGGGTGTTACAAGGGTGGTCCCTCCTGCCTTGGGCAACGTGTGCCCTTCTATTGTCTAATGATTCTGAGAAGCCGACACCTAGGCCTCCAGGGTCAGAGGGAAACTTGAAGCCTGTCATGGAATCAGTTTGGTTCAGACCTTCGTCCTTTCACCAGCAAAGTGTCATCCTCCGGCCCCTGAGCTCCCAGGGGAGGGTCACCCTGCCTGCCCCAAGGGCTGGTCAACGTAAGGAAATTTAGTTTCTTTTTTTTGCCTTTGTTCCCCACATCAAGAGCCAGCCGGTGTAGCGCGCACACAGGGGAGAGGAGTTATCCTTGGCCCTGTAAGGAGTTACCCCAAAACTCAGCCGCTGCGAACAGCACGCGTTTATTCCCTCGTGGGTTCCGTGGCTCGGGGATTTGGGGATTCTGACGCCAGGTTTACCACGAGGCAGCAGCTGAGGTGTCACACAGGGCTGCACCCCTGCAGGGGGCACGGGGGCCGGAGGGTCTGTTTTCGAGAAGGGCCCTCAGTGCCTGGCCGCACGGCATCCCCATGTGGGCTCAAACGGCCTCACGGCGTGGTGGCTCGGGTCCACCAGGGTCAGTGATCCAAGGGAGGGTGAGGTGGAAACCACAGTGTCACCAAGGTGAGGATGCCACTCACTTTGGCACAGAGCAGCCCACACCACGCAAGGGCATGGACATCAGGAGGCAGGGACCACGGGGCGGGATCTCGGGAGCTGGCGAGGACACGGTGCGAACAGGACTTCGAGGGAGGTTCTTACAGAGCCCGAGAGTCGGGGACTAAGGCTGTAAACCGCAGGGGACACGCCCCTCCCCCGCACACGCTCCTGTCCTGAGAGGCCCTCCGGGGACAGACACCTCCCAGCAGGGCTTCGTGTGTGTGACGACTCCCCCAGACAGACACCGAGGCCGCTCCCCTCCCAGGTGTGAGGCAGGGGCCGTCAGAGCTGGCGGCATCTCGGGGAGGGGGCATCCCAGGGGGTCCGGGGCAGGATGAGAAGCTGCTCCAGACGGAGGACGGCACCCAGACCTCCCCAAGTGACCGTGTGTGGCGGGGCCTGTGCAGGGGAGGAGGCTGCAGAGGTGACCGGAGGCGCTATTGGCCCAAACAGAACCATTCTGTATTCGCACCGAGCTGAGGCTCTGACACCCATGGTGCAGAGAGAGAACACGTGCGTTGTGGCCTTGCTCCCTTTTCTGCAGTGACGACCTCACCCCCGAGACTCAAGAGAGAGCCCATCCCAGGGGCTGGGAGTGCACCGGTCTGCGAGTTTAGCCTGGGAAGAAAAGAGGCTGAAGGCAGAGAGCTGCACACCTGTGTGAGCACCGCGCCCAGGCCCCGAGCTCCCCGAGATCCAAGGGCGTCAGGCCGGCATCCGTGCCCTGGGGGCGGGCTCAGGGGCCCTTGCAGAGTAGGGAGGCTTCTCTTGGCCCTCGGGGAGGAGGGAGAGCCTTCGAAGCCGCCAGCCCCAGCGATGGCGGTGGGGAGAGGTGGGGGGAACCAAATAGGTGAACTTCTTACCCACCCCTGAAAGCAGGGGGGTCCTGTTAACAACATGCGCACAGCAGAAGTCATTATGATGTACATTCTCACATGGACCGAAGCCCTTTCTTCCCGAGTCTGGGACGTGGTTGTTTTGGATACCAATTCAGATGAACTTAAGAAAATTTGTCGGCTTACATACTGCATCAGCCATGGCAGCTTCAGGCATAGCTGGATCCAGGAGTCCACATAATGACCTCGAGGCTCTGGCTCCCTGCCAAGGCTGGCACTGGGTGTGCTGCGGGGATGACCCCAGCAGACAGCGTCCAGCGTCTGGTTTGCATTTTCCATCCCACTGCAGGCCATGGGCTTTGCCTTGGAGCTGAACAGTGTGATGATTGTGGGAAGGGCCTCAGGGGCAAGGAAAGCCTGCCCCCCCCCCCCCCCCCCCCCCCCCCCCCCCCCCCCCCCCCCCCCCCCCCCCGCCTTCTCCGTCAGTTCTGCTGCAGCTTAATCCTTTGTCTTGAGGCCATCAGGGGAGGAAGGGCCAGACCTGGGAAGCTGAGAGCTTTCCCAAAGATGACCTTTGTCACCTTACAACTTCCCCAGAGCCCAGGTGCTTCACTCTCTGAGCCAAGAAACCCCTAAACAGAACGGAGGCAGTTGCTGGGCAAGAAAAATTGTGCCTGTGAACGTTCAAGGGGCCGCGGGCACAGAGGCACTTAACTGCCCAACCTGCCCATGAGGAACTCGCCCATCCTGCTGGGGACACTGCCCAGAGACCTTCTCCCCTTGGCCTGGCAGCAAACCTCTCCTTCCTCTGGGGCTGACCTTACCCAGCGTAAGGACAGACATGTACCTCAGCCGCTAGCCACAGAGGTTGGCTCTGAGATGCTCACATGAGAACCCACTCCGGGACTAAGACATGGAGAGATAGGCAGAGACTCAAGGCCATGATCAAGGCTCCTGGATCCAGCCACGCCTGAAGCCGCCCCTGAGAGATGTAGTTAATGTAAGCCAATAAATTCCCTTTTTACTTAGGTTCATTTGAATGGAGATTCTGAGTCAAGAGAGTTCTAACAATATAGAGACCCACGCTCCTGCAGGAATGCCTGGGCAATACCTAGGTGCTCAGGTAGGGGGGTGCAGAGGCACCCTGGGAACTAGAGAAGGGCAGGCTGGGTCTTGAGGCATGTGTGCCACTACCCAGGCAAAAGGCTCTGAGAGAGGTTGTGTGTGTGGGGGGGGGGGGTGGTGACAAGGAAGGGCTGAGGGAGCCAGGCAGGGTGGAGGCCAGGTGCGGCAGAGCTGTGAGGTCCGCACTGTGTGGACCGAACAGCCTCCCACCGCCCCGGAGCGCCCGGGGGTTAAACGTGCACAGACACACACTCATGGTGGCCAAACTCAGTTTGCAAATCAATCCTTGGCCTGCACTTTCTGCCGGCAGCGTGACGGCATTTGTGGACCAAAGTACCTCTTCCTAAAATCCCCACACCCCTCCCGTGAGCTGACCCCACCCACCTGAAGACCCTGCCGGGACTTCCGGTCCCAATCTCCCCGTCCAGCCATGACGGGGGCCTGTCTTCCCCTCTCCTTTGTCTGTCTCTGAGCCTCCTCTGTCCAATTCACGGAACCATCAAACCTCTGAGCAGCACCCCCAGCCTCCAGCCCGAGCCCCAGACCCCACATGCTTCCAGCCTCCGTTTGGGGCGGATTCGGCACCCGGCGTGGGCCCTGCCTGGGCGAGCTCGCTGGGGGCCTCAGCCCCAGGTCACGAGTAGGCGCTGGCTTCCGCGGCTTCCCACGCCAAGCGCGGCCAGGGGGAGCGGGGGAGCCCGTCGCGGCCCTCGCCCTGGTGACTCACCCTGAGAGCACCTGCCCCGGCCGGAGGTGCCTCCCTTCTGCCCACAGTCTGTCCCCACCTGGGTCAGGTCCTCAGAAGAGAAGGCCGGGACGTGATCCGCATTGTCTGAGTTAGACTCTGATGTCGGGTCTCCCCTGAGCTGTTCCCCGGGGGCCCCGAGGCTGAAGACTGAACGGAGCACAGAGGGGGAGGGTGTGGTGTCCTTGTGGGGAGGGGACCTCCCTCCACGGAGGGCTTCCCAGCGGGCAAAGTGCCCAGGAGGATCCTGACCCAGCCTCAGGACCTGAGATCAGCCTGCGGGAGTCTATCTGCCAAGGAAAAAGCCACCTGAGTCTCAAAGTCAAGGGTGAAATGCCACCTGTTTACGCAAAGACGCAGAATAACATCTGAGCAAGTCAGCCGGGCTCACGTGGCACAGGCCGTGACTCAGCATTGCGCCCACGGCCACGGCGCTGTCGGCTGGAGGCCGCCCCTCGGACCGGGAGCTCCTGCAGGGAGCTGAAGGCGCAGCCCAGGGGCCTCAGAGCCCAGAGCGGGAGCCAGAGCCGCCCTCTGGCTGCAGGTGCGCCTGCCTCCCCCCCACCCCCTTCTTTGAAGCAGGTCTTTGTGATCATATTTGGCCATAAACGGAGGCTGCAGGGAGCCCTGTTTACAGTAAACCCACACTCCCGGCGGCCGGATGAGCAGGACTCTGCCGGCCCAGGAAACAAAACCTGCCCTGATCTGGTTTCCGGAGCGAAAATGACTCCAGGCTTCCCTCCCCTGGCCTCCTCGGTCTCGCTCCACACAGACCCTCTGCCTCTGGCCTCCGCCAGGACAGGTTTCACTGCTGTGACTGCGTCACATTTTCCCCTGCGGCAACAGAGGTGTCGGACTCAGGACCACATGCCCACGAGCACACATGCAGGCTGAGCTCTGCACATGCCGGCTCTCCCTCATGGCGGGGCTAGCACAGTTTGGCACACCCAGCCTGCACACTCTGCCTGCACACACCACCTGCACACCCAGCCCGCACACCCGGCCCGCACACTCTGCCTGCACACCCGGCCTCCACACCCCACTTGCACACCCAGACTGCAAACCCGACCTACACACTCGGCCTGCACACCTGACCTGCACACCCGACTTGCACACCTGGCCCACACACTTGGCCTGCACACCAGGCCTGCACACCCAGCCTGCACACCCAGCCCGCACACCTCGCCCACACTGACGCCATCAGTTTGGCTCTCTTGAGCTCCAGGACCCTGGCCTCCCGATCTGATGATCAGACACAAGCAGGGCCCCAGGGGGCAGAAGACCGTGTCGAGGGAGACAGCCCATCCCAGTGACAGGGCGCCCAAGGCACTGGGGACAATGGGCTGTGGAACCGGTCAGCCCAGCCAGCTTGCAGGCCTGGAGGGGACAGTGCAGGGGACAAAAGCCCGCTGTCCCTGGCCTTCCCCACAGGGCACAGGGTAAGTGCCCTTCTGTCCCTCTGACGAAGGCCACCCCCCTCCCTCGTCCTGCGCTGTGGGGGGATGTCACCTCCCCAGGTCCCCTCTCCCCCTGTGGTCTCATCCACCAACAGGAGACACCCTTCTCATGCCATGCGTTCACCCACTTGACCCTGTTGGCCAGCAGCGCTGTCCCCAGGCCCGCGGGCACCTGACCAGGAGTCACACAGGCCGACGCCGCTGATGAGCTGGACCCGCATGAGTCACCGACCCTCCCAGGCTTCCTCCTCTGCAGCCTGGGGACAAAACCTCCACTCTTGAAGCCCGTGCTGGTGACCGAGCCCGAACAAGCGGGGCCACGGGTTTCTGCACCCTGGTCCGCGTCCACATGGGTGCGCGCAAACACGTCACACACTGTCTCCTCCAGCCTCCTGGCCAGCCCCGCCTGGCCCCTGGCCCCTCTGGAGAACAGGCACTCCACTTGGGGTGAAGCAGCAGGAGAGGGGTGCCAGGCCCGGGGAGGGCTCGCAGGTGCAGGCCTGGACCCAATGTCCTGTCTCGTGCTTCCTGTAGGCTGAGCCCTGGGATTCGGCTTCCTCATCCGGGCACTGGAAACATGATGCCTGCCACCGAGTGGGTGTGAGGGTGAGTCACCTCGTGTGACAGCGGCACATCACCAGAGGCATCTGGGGGAGAGAGCACGGGGGTCCTGCCTCCTCCCCTCGCTAAGCCGCTAGGGCTGCAGTGCCTGCTGATGCTGGCTGGTGGGGGCTTTGCCAGCCTCAGTTTCCCTGCAGCTCCCCAGGCCTTTCCGGGGAAGTCTCCTGCCGTCCCTCCTGGGAGGCGTCTCCGGCCACCCCGGGCTCAGGGAAGTCTTTGGGGAAAGGCATTCCTTTTGGAGCACGATAATGAGTGAGCTCCCAGGCATGGATGGGCCCCCCTCCTGATATCCTGTCACCTCTCTGAGCACCCCTGTCACCTCTGCCCCAAGTCCCACTCCAGGTGAACCGCAAATGAGAAGCCTTCCTGGGGCTAGGGCCGCCTGGACGCCGGGTGTGACGTATGAGCGGGCGCGGCCCCGAGACGCCGTGATGGCTCTCCTCGGCAGTGGGGGGGCTCCGTGTGCGTCCAGGGATCCGGCTGCTGGAGGGCGGGGGGCCCGGTGCGCCCCCCCAGGGCCCGAGGCCAGGGCAGGACAGCGCCCCCGCCCCCACCCCCGCCGTCCCTGCCCGCACTTGTGACCTTCTGCCACTCAGGGTAACCACTTCCCTCTCCTGGTTTCATTTCTCTTTTTCCCAGGGAAGGGAGACCACCAGCCCTTGGCCGAGCACAAGCCCGCGGCAAGGGCGGCCGTACCCCCAGGCCTGGTGTGCGGGGCTCCGAGGGCCCCCCTGGGCCAGCAGGGAGCTTTCGGGACTCAAGGTCTGTATCTACAAGTTGGGAGAGGTGTCACCTGCCCTCACAGAGGAAGGGACCAACACAGGCTGCCCACCCCCTACCTCCTTGCCAGGCACCTTCTGTGGCTGGGGTGGGGGAGACCCTGCGCCAGGCTCTCCACCTCCACCCCTCCTTCCCTGGCCCTGAGTGGCCAATTCTCCAAGCACTGCCCTTCAGGGAACCCTCCAGCAACCCCTCCGCATGCCTGCACCCCGCCCCTGCCTGGATCTGCCTAGCTGGCCGTTCCCTCAGCCCCCGGAAGCAAGGCTGCCCCTTGCTGGGCAAGGCGGCCAGTGGCTGAGGTCCGGCAAAGCCCAGGGGGAGACCCCCGGAGCCATTCCACGGATGACACTTGGGCCTCAGTTTACCCAACAGCTCCACAGGGATGGACGGCATTGGTGGCCCCGGCAGGGAGGGCGCCCATGGCCCCTGCGGGGGTCCAGCCTTCCAGGTCCAAGCTTGGGCACGTCTTGACCCTTCCACAGGAAAGTACAGGACTGGGGAGCAGGGAAGGGGGGCTGCAGTGTCTCTCTAAAGATGCCTCTGCGGGGGCACCTGGGGGCTCAGTCGGCTGAGCGTCCAGCTTCAGCTCAGGTCATGATCTCGCGGTTCATGGGTTCGAGCCCCGCGTCAGGCTCTGTGCTGACAGCTCAGCTCCTGGAGCCTGTCTTCAAATTCTGTGTCTCCCTCTCTCTCTGCCCCTGCCTTATTCACGCTGTCTCTCTCTCTCTCTCTTTCTCTCTTAAAAATAAATAAAACATTAGAAAAAAAAACATTTAAAGATGGCTCTGCTGCCTGCACAGAGTCATTCCACCGGGAAGGTGGGTCAGTACTCCGAGACGGCACGGTCCCGAGGCACAGAGGGGCAGCCACAGCTGGGAGGGCACCCGTTGGATGGGGCACTTGCCTGCTCTGGCCTCTGCGTCTGTTTCCTGGAGCCACCGGGTTACAGGCCGCAGACCCGGGGGGCTTACTGTCCTTACAGGTCCAGGGGCTGGAGGTCCCAGATCGAAGTGTCAGCAGGGCCGAGCCAGCTCCGGAGGCCCTGGGAAGGGTCCTTCCTGCCTCCGCCAGCTCTGGTAGCGTCTGCTGGCCCCCGTGTTCCATGGCTTGTGGCCAGAGCACACCAGTGTCCGCCTGTCCCCCCCATAAGGACACCGGTCCTCTTGGGTAGGGCCACTCTTAGGACCTCAGCTCGACTTGATTACATCTGCAAAGACCCCGTTTCCAAATAAGGTCACATCCGCAGGTTGGGGGGTTGGGGCATCAACATGTTCTGGGGACACAATGCAGCCACCACACCCTCTTCTCAAAAGGGAGGGGAGGATGGACACCATCAAAAATGGGAACCTGCCTCTAGCCTGGGGGCCTCGCCATCGAGTCCCGTCCCCAGGCAGGGTCTCTTGGTGGTGAGGGGTCTGCAGGGCTGTGAGAGCGAAGGAAACGGGGAGTCTGCCTTAGGGAGGGCCCCAAGAGTCCCATCACCTACGTCACCATCACCGTGTGGCTCCGGGGTCAGGCCGCCAGGTGTGCTGACATGGGCTGCAAGCCTGCGGGGACAAAGCCTCTGGGTTTCCAGCCTGCCCTGGGCGGAGGCGGAGGCTCTGGCTCTCTGAGCTGCGGGAGGAGCCTCAGGCATGGGAAGCCGAAGGAGGGGCCCAGCCTGAGGAGCAGCTGCTCCACCTCCACGCTCCAGCGGCTCCCAAACCAGCTGCCCCCAACCCCGGCGAGGGGAGCAGTGACCCCCAAACACCAATGCACGGAGAGCCCCAGACGGCAGCTCCCCAGCCCTCCTCCCCGGTTCTGACCCCTCGCCACTGACCGTGGCCAGCCCAGGGCGACGGCCAGCCTCGACCTCACCGGGCCCCAGGGGCCTTCTCTGGACGGAGCTTGCCGTGCTGGGGTGTGTGCTGGGTGCACCCCCCTCCCACCACAGGACCCGGCTCTGTGCCCCATTCAGAGGCATTCCTGCCGCCTCTCCCAAACCGCCCCCAACACGCTCTGGCCACAAGCCACAAGTAAAAAAGGAAGACAGAAAATAGGTAGGGCATAGAGGACACGAATGACGGTATCACCCAGCCTGACCTCCCTGGTATGCAGGTGACCTGCCCCGCACTTTTGGCCCTGTGGCCTCGGGGCAGGGTGGTCTCGGCAGGCAGTAACTCCCTGACCCCTGGCGGCCCGGGACTCTCCTCTGAGCCACCCAGCAGGTCCAGGGCGCTACAAGCACTTGGGCCCCCAGGGGCTGACGCGGCGACGCACCTGCGGGAGGTGATAATCCCCCCCCAACTCAAGCCGGCAAACCCGGCTTGGCCCCCATGCTCATTGAGGAAAATTAACTGGATCCCATACGGAGACCCATACGGAGAGGGAATGTGCCCCTTACATGTTTTAAATGCACGGGCCCAAAGGCTGGGTATAGATTGCCTGCAGCCTGGGGCCCGAGGGAGGTGGGCAGGGCCCCCAGGAGCTCGGGGTCCGGAGGGCTCCTGGGTGCCGGCCGGCGGGACTCCAGGCCACTCCATCTGTCTATCATCCTCCACCCTCCTGCTGCCGGAGGGGCCCAGGCCGGGGCTGACCGGAGACACTGGAGGGCCCTGGAATCCCTGTGTGGCTCTGCACCTCGAGGCCAGCGGTGGCCCGAGCTCGGGGAAGGCTGCCCCTTGGATGGCTGGACCCGCCGCGGAAGCTCTTCTGTGTCCCCCACTCGCTCTTTGGGGGTCTTCTGATTGCCCAGTGAGAGGAGACAGAAGCCGGTACATCAAGGGACCAGGCCCGAAAGCTGGGCTGTGCTGACCTGGGGCTGAAACCCCAGCCCCAAACCGCTGGGCCCCGGCCCGGCCCTCCTTGCCCGGTGGGAGCTGAGGCCTGGGCAGCCAGGCCGCAGAGATGAGGGAGAAGCTTCCAAGGTTGAACACGAGCAGCTCACGTCGGCCCCGTGTCACATGTCACATGTCATGTGTCACGTCGTGCCCGCGCCTGCCTTGATGCTCCTCCACCCACGGGGGGCCCATGGTTGCTGTGGGCTGCGGGGCCGGAGGTGGCAGATGGGCTGGCGAGGCCACGGGCACAACCAGGAGACACTGGCTCCACTGTCCCGTCTACGGTCGCACGTGGCCCGACTTTCGTGCCAGGCTTGGAGCCTGTGGACAAGTGAACTCTCCCGTCCTCACGAACACTTTATCTCCATATCCACTGGGTAAAGAAGGTTTTTTCACACTTCTGTCATTGTTGTTATCCTAGAAACCAATGCTACACAAACACTGTTCTGCGAAACACGGTAACACTGGGCGGCTTTGTGGGGGCCCACAGCCTCTCAGATGTGAGACGCGGCCGTGCATCCACAGTGTGACCCACGGAAGGTGGGCAGGGTGGGGGGCCGCACCCCTTCTCCTGTGGAGAGAGAACGGAGCGATCAAAACCCAGCTGCACACAAGACGTGACAAGCCACAAAGGAGAGACTGTCCCGAAATGCAGAGCAAGATGGCCGCCCGAGACCCAACACGTCACTTCTGTCCGCGGTTACAGGGGCAGATGCACCACGCGAAGAGCAGAGACGGCGGACTGGCTCCCCTCGGAGACCCCAGTGCGGGCCGTGCGCAGGAAGCCCACGGAAACGGAAAGACAAGGCCGCACGTGTGCAAACCGCCCCCCCCAACGGCGCTGACCTGACGGAGGCCAGACAGCTGTGAAAACATCAGCACAGACCCCGGGACAAGGAGGACCCACGGCGAGGAGCTGTCTGCGACAGAGGGCGGTCAGTTCTTCCAGAAGCACACCCGTCCTGAGAAGTACGCAGCGGGTGAGGGGCGCTCCCGGGAGCGTGCGGCTAAGCCGGGCCGGGCGGGGAGGCGGACCGCGGGTGTGCCTGGCGGTCCCCACGCTCCTCTCTCAGGAACAAGTAAGAAGGAAGACAGAAAATCGGTAGGACGTAGAGGACAGGAACAGCGGCATCACCGAGCGACCTCCCCGCTGTGTGTTACCGAGCCCGCCGCCCGGCAGACCTCGGGGCAGCCTGCAGAGCAAGCCTCCGTGGACCGGGGGACGTGACTGCGGGTCCCGCAGATGCAAGAGGGGTTTTGGAGAACTAAATCCGACCGCGCAGATGAAGTGCACACATGCCTTGGAAAACACAAACTTCCAAAGCTCTCTCGAAAACGGAATAGGGAGCGTGCGTCGCTCTGAAAGCAGTGACGAGACGGTAACTCACAGCCTCCCTGCAGCGCGGCTCCCGCCCCACACGCTCTGGCTGGCGAATTCCCTCCAACTCTCAGGAGACAGAGAATTCCAATTCTACTCAAACATACAGACTCAGTGCAGTTTGTAGAGAATGACAGGCTGACTCGGAAATTTGTACGGAAATGCGAAGGACCCAGAAAAGCGAAACTAACGTAGAGGAAGAACAAAATGAGAAGGTTTATACCAGCCAGCTCATCAAGACTGGAGCTACCATGATACAGCTAATCCAGACGGCGCGGCGTGGCCAGCGGAGAGGTGTCCAGCAGCAGGTCCCTCCCTGTATCGTCACTCGACTTCTGACGGATGCTTCAAATTAATTCAGCGGGAAAGGGAGCGTCTCCTCAGTAAACGGTGCCGGGACGGCTGGGCATCCACAGAGAAGACATGAGCCTCCACTGCCGTCCCGAAGCACAGGCAACATTAACCTCAAGGTGGACTGTGGATGTGGACCCAGGAGTGTGAGAAGCCTCCAGAAGGGAGCCCAAGAGAGTCTCTCAACACGGAGGGAGGCGGGGATCGCTTGGGACACCAGAAACACCAGAAAAGAGGAAATATGTTGGACGTCATAAAATGCAAAACTTTGCCTCCTCTGTTCCAATAAAGGCAGGCCCCAGGTTGGGGAGATAGTCTCTGCACATGTGCATAAGCATCCGTGTGCGTGTGCAGGTGCACGCGGGTAGATCTCTGTGTACACGTGTGTCTAGGCATGTGTATACGTTTAAGTCTACACACACATACGACAGAGAAACTCATACACAAAATATATAAGGAATTTCTACAACTCAATACTGAGGATTCAAACAACTAATTGAAAATTGGCAAAGACCAGGGCGCCCAGGTGGCTCGGTCAGTTAAGCGTCCGACTCTTGATTTCGGCTCAGGTCATGGACGGCGGGAGACGCACACGGCATGAACTGCCTGTAGGAAATCGTAGAAAATGTGGAACTGGTTCACGGTGACAGAAAGCAGGCCAGCAGCTGCCTGAGGCCAGGGGACATGAAGGGCTCCCACAGGGGACCCCGGGGCTTTCTGGGAGACCGCAGTGACAGGTGGCCTGGGCTTCGTCGTGGCTGGTGTGAGACTCATGGAACCGCACGCTCCGTGAGGGTGGGCGTGTCCTGCTGTGTGCCGCCTGCACGTTGACAGCTGGTTTGTTCTGGGGACACATTCTCCCAGGGGGGGTCACACTCCATGCTCCACACTGTCTTCGATCTGCGGTCCGGGGGGACCTACGAGCCCCCGGCCTTCCTCGAGCCCTGGCAGCTGGCAGCAGACACCCTTGGTGGAGGATGACAGACACGTGTCACCGGTTCCCACAACAGCCTTGAGAGGAATGGCTGAGCCTCGCGGGAGCTGGTGCACTGACGCTCCTTCCCTCCAGGACACCTCCCCCACCCCCGCTCCTGGCTGTGGTGACGCCGCGGGGACCCTCCCCGAGTGCTGGGTGCTGTGCTAAGTGGTTCTTGGGGTGGGCAGTGTTCGCCAACCCTGAGAAGCGCCTGTGTCCTCGTGCACGCCATCTTGAGCATGAGAAGGCCGTGCGTGGCGCGGCCCCGTCCACTGCCCCGGCCTCGAGGACTGCCACGTGGGGTCCCGTTCAGGTGTGTCTGACGGCAGAGGTCGCGTTCTCGGGCCTCTGTGCTCCTCTGAGCATCGGGCTCAGTTCTACCTTGCACGCACAAGGACTCAAGCAGCCACCGTCATGGCTCTGGGAGGTTCCGGGACTCTGGCCAGAGCGACCAGGAGGCGGAAACTCCGAACCCGCAACGTGCCCATCACCCAGCTGTGCCAGCGCACAGGTGAGCCCTGCCACACCCCAACAGGAGTGTTGGGGTCCCACCCCAAGTGGGCAGGGTCCTCGTGGCACAGAGCAGGCGGTGCGGCCAGTGGGCCTCGCCCAGTCCCATGGCCAAGTGGCCCTCTCTCGAGGGCCCGAGTGGACCGCCCAGCCCAGACAGATGGGAGCCCTGTGAGACACCGCAGGGCACCCCAAGTGGGGCGCTAACTACCAACCCGGGAGTTCTAGAAAGTGATTCTTAACGATGTGATGATGACCGCAGAGCCCCCCCCCCCACACACACAACCCAGCTGAACTCGGGATCTCAGCGGGCAGCGGTCTGGCCGCTCTTGGTGCCCTAGGCGTGGGGCAGGACACGGCCGGCCCTCCAGGAGCCCAGCCCCGCTGGGGGGCCACCGGCCACGCATGTCAGGTTAACACCGGTTAGTCTCCTCCGAAGCCGGTGCCCCACAGCTTTCATTCAGGGGTGCGGCTGAGGACAGGCGCCGGGGGCCCGCGGAGCCCACTGGGGGGTGCGCACAGCGAGGCCGAGCCCCGCCTACACATCGGGGCTCCCGACACCCAGAGCCACAGCTCGGTTCAGGACGTGGGGGCTCTTCCCAAGCAAGCTGCCCAAGCCGCCGACGCCGCACGGCCCGGGTCGTCTGCCCACGGCGCGAGGGGCCCTCAGTGCAAGAGCCGCAGACGCCAACCGGCTGGTGGACGGGCCGAGGTGTCGTCTGGCGTGCGGTCATCCCCACACCGGCCCACAGACCCCGGCTGTGCTCCCAGCCTGCCGTCCTCGGTCCCGTGTCCCCGGCCTTCTGCCACGGGGAAGCCACTTGCCCGCGCCAGGCATCTCCCCGGAGAATCTATCTCCTTCCCGTTGCGGTTGAATGCCGGTAACACAGTTACCACCCTAACCATTGTCAAGTGCGCAGTTGTGGCGTTCGGTCCGTCCACGTTGCTACACACCACCACCTCCATCCGTCTCCAGAACTTTCTGTCTTCTCTGAGCTGACGTCTGTCCCCACAGAGGACGGACTCCCCCTCCCCTGCCCCAGCCCTGGCCTCCCATCCCCCGCTTCTGCATCTGTGGGTCTGCGCTCTGGTCCTCGGTAAGCGGGATCACACGGTCCTTTTGTCCCTGGTGCAATGTCCTCAAGACTCATCGTGGGGCAGCAGGGGTCGGCTTCCGGCCTTTTGCTGCGGCCGGTCCCCATCCTAGAGGACGTCTCTCCATTCCCTCCCGAGCGGCGGCCCCCGCCCCTGGGCTACTGAGCCGCTGTAGTAACAGAGGCCTGGGAGCGGGACTCTGCGAGTGCTCGGGGCCCAGGCCCACGGCGGGGGCAGACGGTGGGTCCACTCGCGGGGCCCGCCCGCCGGCTCCAGAGCGCGCCCCTTCTCCCACAAGCAGCACACGAAGGTGCCGGTGGGCACTTCATGTTGTTTTTGATGATGACCATCGTAATGGGTGTAAAGAGATCAAAAAACCTTTTTTAACCCAAAGGCATTTGCCAGGTGATCAAAGTGCAGAGTCTTGTGCCCCTTCGGCAGCCTGCACGGCCTACGGCTGGACGTTGGCAAAGCCCATTTTAAGAGACAGGGAGAGTTAGGCCGTGAGGTTCTTCCAAATCCTGGATTCACCAGCAGCTCCACTGAGCGTTACCAGGGAAGGAGGAAGGGGCGGTTGGCGTCTGGGAGGGGAGGAACCGGCCGGAAGGCACACAGTAGGTTAGCAGAGCCGCCACCCCGGGGAAGCTGGGGCCTTCCCACGCCCTGCCCTGATTGCCCAGTGCCCGGTGGGTCAGCACCTCTGGGGAGGGGAGCGGCGTCTGCTGCCAGACTGCCGCTGGCTCTTGGCGGTCGGGCTGGGGCGGGCACCACCCACCTTCTCTGAGACCCGAACGGGAGTGCGGCCGGAGACGCGGCCGGGAAGGGAGGCTCTCCCACAGAGACGAGCCACGGGGAAAAGGCAAGGTTCTTCCCCAAATATTTTATTTAAATATTAAATTAAAAAAACATACACCCGCTGATCATTTGGCATACATTTCTCATGGTAACACAAGAAATAAAATAATTAATTCCGTTACGGTAAAAAAAGAGAAACCAAACTCTGTACACGGTCGTCAGGTTGCGTCGCACCTCCGCACGGGCGGTCACGCCCAGCGCGCGCTGGCGCTGCGGGGAAGGTACAGGACACACGTCGCACACACCTACACACAGACGCAGAGACACAACTCACAGCGAGAAGGAAAACCTCCGGGAAAGTAAAGTGCTTGTCACGGCTCCGAGGCCTTTGATCTGTGGCATCGCGGCGGCAAGCTGTCTGAGGAGGGGCCGGTCTCCCCTCTGTGACCTGGAGGCCCGGGCGCCCCCAGGCCCCCGTGACGAGTCCGCAGGAGGCTTTGGTGACTTCTCTGTGGCCAGGAACGAGGACGGCCCTCCCCCGGCGCTCTGGCGACAGCCACGGGGAGGTAGCAGCAGCGGCCGTGGCAGGGCCGGGGCCAGTAGCAGCGAGCTTGGCAGACGCAGACGCAGGCGCGGGCACGCGGCCGGCCCCCTGCCCCCTCGCAGCCCGGGCAGTCTTTGGCTTCTGCAGACGCCCACCTCTCCCCTGTTAATACTGTAGGTCGTAAGAGCCAAAGTGAGCTGAAGGCACCTGGGTCGGTAAAGGGTCGGGTGCTGATGGGTGCAGAGGGGGTGAGGCAGCTGCCCGCCGCTCTCCCGCTCAGGCGCGTCTGACCCGAGCCCACCTGCCGGGTGAGGACGCACCTGCCTCCCTCCTCCGCGCCGACCTGGTGCTGCCGCTTGGTAAGGTTACCAGAGAGCAAAAGTCACACCAGGAACACAGATGTGTAGTAGAAAATATAAAAAATAAGTAGTGTCTATTTGTCTATTTATATACATGGACAATATTTGCTTTAAAAAAGGAACAAAGCTTGAACAACACTGATCTGACCTCTCATTTCAATTTTCTTGAGTGAAAGCCTCCCGCCTGAGGCCTGGATGGGGCAGGACTGTCGCAGGCCACAGCCCGGCCGCCGGCAGGCAGCAGGCGGGGGCCGCGCACCCACGACCCCGCTGTCTGCCTGCTCCCGCCCGCCGGCCCGTATTGCACGCCCCCTGCCCTGGTCAGTTGTTCGTTTTGGACCCTGATAATGAAATGCATAAAAACTTAAATTAGCAGCGGAAATAAGATGGGCGGCAAGAAGAAACCTCTCTGGGCCCACCCTCCAAGCCACGGGGCCCAGGCTGAGCCCCGACCTCAGTCACCCGCCCTGTCTAGTCTCTTCCTAGGGTTCCTCTGAAGAATCCTGGAAACTGACTCTTGAGCAGTTGATAAAAGTTCGCATCTAAAATAAGAAAACCGTCCTTGGGGTTCTGATTTCAGGGCAGAGAATTCTAGGAATCTGCAGATTGCCTTCTCCTGGGGGGACCAACAGAGCTTTTTAAAAAACACAAACAAAAAACTGATACATGAAGTAGAAAGTTCACAGTCCTCGTTCTGAAGCGTAAATGTTTCGGGGAGTGGAGAATCGTTAACTAAAACAAACGAAAAAGGCTACTCAACACACACGCACACGCGCGGATGCACCCGCGGCCCACGCCACGACTTCTTGCGAGGCAAGCCCCGCGTGGCCCCCGCGGCCCCCTCCCGCCGCCCCGACTGCACTGGCGCTGGCCAGTCCAGCCAAGCCCTGTCACCTCTCACCCCGCCGCCCTCCTTCCCCTTCCCTTCCACCCACCCTGACACGCCCCTCAATTATTATTTTTCTTCAGGAAGTTTCCAGGCCCTACTCAGAGCTGCATTTGCTCAGTGCAAGGGAAAAAGTGAAAACCAAGAACAAAGGAAAAAGCCAAAACACCAAACGTATTGCTTGTTTCGCTCCTAGAAACTTATTGGCTTCGAGTCCGGAAACGTCTTCACATACTCTGAAATTATTGCTTCGAAGGGCCGGCCGCCTGCGCGTGGGCGGGGCCTCACTGCACCAGCACGATCGTGCCCCGCTGGCCCGACGTCAGGTCCTCCATCTCGCAGTCCGCCTGTGGCAGCCCCGCACCCACAAAGCTTGTGGGCAGCGTGGTGGCGGGCAGCGGGGCGGCACCACTGCCGATGTGCAGGTGGGCGTCCAGCAGCTGAGCCGCCGCTACCACGGGGGAGCCTCCGGCCTGCAGGAAGTGGGGAGGCAGCAGCGGGCCGGGCGCCAGCCCCAGCTCCTTCTGGAGTCCCGACACAAGGAGGGCGCCGGCACAGGGGGCGAGGGCCAGCGGGGCGGCGGGCGGCGGGGGGGCCTGCTGGCAGCCGGCCGGGTGGTGCTGCAGCTGGAGCAACCTGGAGGGGGGAGGGGGCGGGTCACCCGTGTGCACGCCGCCCTGCGTGGCCGCCGGCTGGGGCGCTCTCCATGCGCAAGGCTGTGTGTGACTAATCCCCTGAGCCATTCCTGACATTTCCACTCTCCGTCTTGCCTTTGCGGCAGCTCAGAGATGCCAACCGAACGTGACACTCGTACCTGCTGTCCCCTCCGTCCCCCACTCACGGGTGGGCTTCAGAGTGCTCCCCACCCCCGCCGCCACCTTCTACTGGAACAAGGCCCCCCCCCCCCCCGGCCGATCGCCCCACCCCGGGGGCCGGCAGGTGCACGCGTCTGATTACACGGAGATGGGGAGGCGCCGACGAGATAAGGTCACTCAAGGAACCGGCCGAGGGGCAGGCGCGGGCGCGCAGGGGGCCTACCTCTGCTGGTGCAAGACCTCCTCCAGCAGGTTTCTGCCCTCCCGGCTGCCGGCCCCACCGCCGTGTGGGCCCGGACTCTGCGCGGGCAGCTGGAAGGCGCTCAGGCCGCCCCGCGAGGCTCGGCTGGAGGAGGGCTGGCACACCTGGCGCGCCAGCCCCTTGATCTTGTTCAGGCCCAGGAGCCCTTTGGCCCTCGTGCTCTTCCTCAGCTGCTGCCGGAAGGCTTTCAGCCCTGGGGGAGCAACATCAAGCCGGTCAGTGGGTGTGCAGACCTCGGGCAGGCGCAGGCAGGGAGGGATCCCATGCAAACGTGATGGCATAAATGGACTGCTTTTCTGCGGGGTCAAAGGCACTCTCCGGTCATCTAATGGGATGACCCCTCCGGGAGCTGAGTCATCTTTTTTCAGAGTGTAATTTGGGGCAGCAGCTCTCACCCCAAACAGGGACGAGTCTGGGCAGACTCTGTGGACAGAGGGCCCAATCGGGGCCGCGGGAGGGAGCCCAGGCAGGGAGCTGGTCCCTCCCTGACTGGTCCCTCCTCCAGATGAGGCGCTGCAGCCTGGCACCTGGATCTCCTGGGCTTTTAGGACCTGTCACAAGGGGTCCCTGTGGGTTTGTCCCTGAAGATGGGATGTCTAGAGCCTGGGATGTCTAGTTGCTCCGTCTAGGCCTGGCCAGAGACTCGGGGTGCGCCATGTGCACTGGGACAGAGGGACGCCCTCCCAGGGCCACGTGCGGCATCTTCTGGAAAGGCAGAAGGAAGGTGAGTAGGAAAGGGAAGTACCTTGAGTGAGTGAGGTGTCCGACGCCCTCCGGCCTTCCTGGAAGCTGATGGGGAGCAGAGCGGCCCCTCCCAGGGCCCCCCGTGCCTGCAGCACTGGGGTGGCGGACTGGGCTCCCAGAAGCGGCGAGGCCAGTCTGAGAGGGGAGCAGGTCCCCAGTAGCCCCTGGGCGGCCAGGCGGCCACTGAGCTCCGGTGGGCTGTCACCGGCCGAGGTCAGACAGCTGTCGGAACTGGTGCCTTCCGCAGGACTCGCGGCGGAGGAAGAAATGACGATGCCTGTGGGAGGAGGCGCACACTCCTGAGGGGCCCCCGAGGCTCCCCGAACCCAGAAGCAACCCACCAGCATCCAAGTTTTCACTGGAAGTCACAAGTGCCAACGGTCCCAGGACACATTCTCCCTGCCTGGCACGCAGCTCCTGGGCCCTGGGACAGCCCACGTGGCCTGCTGACAGGGGCAGATGGCGGTACTGGCGCCCCGTCCCGACCCTCAATGTGGGGCAGGCGCCTACAACCACCAGAGGCTGTCCGAGTCTGGGAGCCGTGATGGTGCCCGGCTGCTGTGACGGAGCGGCTGTCACTGCAGCTGACTGGTGGGGCTTAGGCAGGGCACGTGGGAGCCTGGGCTGAGGACCGGGGAACAGCCAACCCCACACTGTCCTGCCCCCAAAGGACCCCGTGCAGTCGCAAAGTAGGGTCCGAGCGGCCTCGGGGTCAGAACAGAAGGCGCGTCTGGACAGGTGCAATCAGATGCTGCCCAGCCAAGAAAGCACGCTCGTCATGGGCCCGCCCCCTGCCACAGGGGACACTTACATGGAGGGACGCTCGGGGAGAAGCTGGAGACCTCGGCCAGCGTGTGCCTCCGGCCTGTGCCGCTGGACGGGGGCTTCTGTGCCTCCCGCTCCTCCTCCAGGCCGTGGCCTGGGCTGACCTCCTCACTGATGGTCGCGTCCAGCAGGCCGCTTGGGGAGATGGAGCGGTTCCGGAACATTCCGCTGCAGGTGGCGTCCAGAGGGAAGAGCAGGGGCTGGGAGGGACAGACACAAACCAGTAACTCCTGGGGCTCCG
Source organism: Helogale parvula (assembly GCA_004023845.1). Taxonomy (NCBI): domain Eukaryota; kingdom Metazoa; phylum Chordata; class Mammalia; order Carnivora; family Herpestidae; genus Helogale; species Helogale parvula. The sequence continues at coordinate 153,850 of PJEM01004244.1, forward strand.
GGCACCCAGGTGGGGGTCGCCACCACGGCTGGGAGAGACCCCCCACCATGCAACGGCCGCCCGGGGTCGGGGGGGGGGTCACATACCTGGAGTGAGCTGAGGGGGTCACAGTCCGTGTCCGCCTGCAGGACGGCCTGCCCGAAGGCCTGGGGCTGTGGGCACAGCAGGGAAGACTGGAAAGAGTCACTGGATAGGCCTTCCTGAGGCACCTGTGGGCCGGCAGAGGAGAGGTGTCAGCAGGGAACTGGCGGTGGGGACAACCGCAAACAGACCCCGCTGGCTTTGCTGCAGGGCTGTCAGGCCAGTCACCAGTGGCCCGGGCTCAGGCCAGGGGTGACCAGGAGAAGGTGTCGAGAGGCCAGACTGAGGACAGTTAAGGACCAAGTGCTGCAGGGTAGTGCCTGACCCGCAGCAGAGCGGCCAGCACCCCTCTTCTCACACAGGACCCCCCCCAACCCCATGACGCACGGGCAGGAGACGGGGCCTAAGGGCCAGCGGGCCTGGCTGGGCAAGGGACTGTGACTGGCGGGGGTGGGGGCACACAGTCGAGGCAGAGCTCGGCCAGGGGCTGCTCCCCACCTCGAAGCTGCTGAGGTCCGAGCTCCTGGGCCGCCGCTGCAGGGCCGGGCCGGGCCTCGCCAACGGCTGAGCATGCCGGTGCTCCTTCAGCCGCTCGAGGAGGAGGTAATAGATGGCAGCAAAGTGGTTGTAGCTGCTGTTCTGCAGCGACTGGAGGAGGCGGAGAGGAGCGGGGTCAGAGCGGGGTCGTAGGGGGAAGAGTGGGGCAGCAGGCCTGGCGAGGGGGGGTGGTGGCCTCAGAGCGGCCCAGGCTCCCCGACAAGACGGTTCCCAGGGTTATTCTTGGGTGGCCGAGAATATCCCTCAGAGGAGTGGACAGCTGGCCCTTAAATTAGCCCATGTTCCCATTTTAACTCGACTGGCGAGTGCCTACTCTCCCTCGGGGTCCGCGCGGCCAGGCGGGGGCGGCGCTCACCTCCACGGTCCTCTGCCGGTCAATGCCCAGGGCGTTCATGATGCCCAGCGCCCGCTCGTCATAGGGGCCCAGGCTGGAGCCGCAGCCGGGCGCAGGGCAGGCCGTGCAGGGCGGCCGCGGCACGGCGGGCTCCGCCTGCATCCACCTGTGCTGCCTGATCTGGGCTATGGTGATGCGCTTGGCGGGGTCCACCACCAGCATGCGGCGGATCAGCGTCTCACAGTCTGGGGAGCGAGAGAGGCCTGCTGAGCCCGGGCGGTGGGGCGTGCATGCTCCCACCACCAACCGGCTGGGGACCGGGCACCCTCCCTGACAGCAGCACGCGAGTGACTGTCCTGAAGGACGCGGAGACCCGGGGCAGTGGTCCGGGGCTGTCTGTCGGGACCTGCTGCCCAGGAGAGCCACCAATTGAGGGCTCGGTCCCCTGGAGGGACGTGGTCTTGCTGACCTGCCCCGGAGGACCCCATAGGCCCCCCAGAGACTGGGCCTCTCGGGGCGACAGCAGAGCCGGCCCCTCAAGTAGGGCACCAAGGAAACCCAGGGGCTGGGACGCACGGACCCGTCGGGCCCGCATGGCAGGAAGCAAGCCCCTGCCCCCCTCCGGCTGCCGCCCGGCCCACCCGCAGCTCCTGCGCGGCTGGCCCACCCACCTTGAGACATGAAGAAGGGGATTCGGAAGCGACCCTCCAGCACCCGCTGCCGCAGCGCCGGCAAGCTGGGCCCATCGAAGGGCAGCGCTCCACACACGAGGACGTAGAGCACGACGCCGAGACTCTGCAAAGGACACACACACGGCCTCACGTCAGTGCCCGCTCCGGCCGCACGTCCGTGCCCGCTTGCCCACGGCCTGCGCCCCTCCGGCCGACGTGCGCCAACGCACGGGTCCTACCCAGATGTCCAGCTGTGGGCCTTCGTACTCCTTCCCCTCAAAGACTTCTGGGGCCGCGTACGGGGGGCTCCCACACCACGTGGACAGGGGCTCTCCTGACTTGTAGAAATTCCCAAATCCAAAATCTGAGGGACAGGAAGGCAGTCGGTGAGCTCACGGCGGAAAGGGCAGGGCCGAGTGTGTGCGCCCCTGGCAGGGGCCCTCAGGAGACCGCACTTCTGGGGCTCGGGGCCACCCCCGTCCCCCCCCCCCGCTCCGGGAGGGCCCCTGCCTGCCAGCTTGATGTCCATGCTGCCGTCCAGAAGCAGGTTCTCGGTCTTCAGGTCCCGGTGGACGATGTGGTGGCTGTGGCAGTGCTCCACGGCGGACAGAATCTGCCAGAATTTCTTCCGTGCTTCGTTCTCGCTGAGGTGTCCGTTGGAGGTCAAATAATCTGAGGGGCGACAGGACGGAGCTACAGGCCTGACAGCCGGAAGTCTGGCCACCGCCTGGCGCACGACCGGGGGAGGCGGGCAGAGCCGCGTGCTGGGGGCGCCCCCGACCAGCTACAGTGACAGATACTAGAAACAGGCGTGGCTTACCGAACATTTCTCCGTTTTTTGCAAATTCGGTGACAATGTAAAGCATATCCTTTGTTTCCATAACCTAGAAACACAAAGACCTCACGTTTCACCACACAGAGAGAGAACATACCAACGTATAAATAATCTACCCGAACCCAGTCAACTGTTAACTTCCCCAAGGATGAGTGCCTCCGTTATCTTTAAGAAGGAAAGAAAATAAACACTTCTGTGTTAAAGAAAACCGATATGAGGGTTCCTATTCAGAAAAAGAATTTAAGGGCTCAGAGGTGAATTTCTCACTAACCTGCCTATCGGAATGCACTAGAAGTTTCCTGTGTCACACCACGTTTATGCGACCTCTCACCGGCCGCCTGCAGGGAGGCCCCAGAGGTCTGACACCCGCGGAGGGCACTGCTGGGGCTTTCTTCTAGAAGCCTAGCAGGCAACAGATGATGCAAGCCAGCACAAGCTGAATGATAGCAAACACCCCTTCCCACTCTGCGTGGCCGACACGCTGAGCAGCGGGCCGTGCGAGGAGATCTGCAACGGACCGGACCACCGGACCGCCGTCTGGACAGCAGAGCCCCCCTGCCCCCCACCGTGCGTGTCAGCAGCCGCAGCCAAGGTCATACACACACTAAAGGCTCACCTATGGGTGGAGATTTGACTTCACTTTGAAAACCATTTTATAAAGGGATTAAAATACAGCTAGTTAAGAAACAAGATAAAATGTACATTTTTGGTACTAAAAGAAGCAAATCCGACTCCTGCCCCGTGTGTTTTAAAAGATTTCAAAGGGAGACGCAGAGACAACACATTCTTACAGTAACAGATTTCTTTAGAGTTCGAAATCCAGTTTTTCCTTAAAAAAGACACTTTAAAAGGCAACTGCTTTCAGCCAGAAATCTAACAAGACAGCAAACACAGTGCAGTTTATCGAGAATCCCGACCAGCCTGGCCCCCCGCGTGTGCGGCAGAGGCCTGGGCGGCGAGGCCCTGGGCGGCCCCTCTCCCTCCATTCGTTAAGAGAAACGGAGAAAGAATTAAGAGTAAATGGTGCTTGGAGTTTTAGGGAACCTCCAGGCGAGAGGGAAGTGTGTCGGCAAAGTTCTGGGGCCTGGGTCAGCTGGGGAGGATTAGACAGCAGGGCCAAGCCCCCGGGACTGACAGGCCTTGCTGTCCCACTGAAGCCTTCCACGTCCCAACTCGGACAGTGACAAGAGACTTCACCCCCCGACAGGACCTCGGCCTCTGGTGACGTGGGCCGCGTGCAGTCTAGCCGGGTCACCCCACACAATGGGCCCGCAGAGGGACAGGAAGACCAGGAAGGTGCACTCCGGCCCATCCCTCCTACAAAGTCAAAAACAGGGCCAGCCGGCTCCTGCGGAAACGGGCGGGCACATTTGTCAGGCGCTGACATCAGCGGCCACGGAGGGAGCGTCTGACCAAAGCAGCACGACTAAACGGACACAGAAACAGCACGTGGACCAGAGCGTGCGGCGGCGGGCGGACAACCGCGCTTAGTGACTCCTAGGGAGCCGCCGTGCAGGGGACCATGAGCCCGGTGACGCGGCTTCCGTGGGACGGTTTTCGATTCAAACGCCCTCTCCCGCCACCCACACGCCGAGCCTTGCCGTGTGCGCAAACACACAGGCACCATCCCGTGTCCATCCCAGATTCACGAGAATCCCCAAAAGGAACTTAACACCCAACACAGCTGGACGGGCTGCCGAGCGCTTGCAAACAACGCGCTCCTGTGTGAGCAGACTGGGTCTCATCGCAGAACCGGCCGGTGAGTAAGAGGCTGCTTTACTGGGCTCATTAAATCAGCGCTCGTGTTCCAAAGATACGATTTACCAGTCATCACACGGTAACAACAAGAAAGTCACAAAACAAACCGACAGACGGACAGGGCGAGGTGAGTTCTTAATGCGGATTAGGAGACAAGTTCTCTGTTCTCACCATGGCAAGAGAATTTTCATCTCTCCATTTTTGACGGAAGAATTTAAACGGGAAGATGAATGCTTTTGCTACTGCCTTTGCAAACAGAAGTTCACGGAAACTGGTAAAGGCAGCCGGCTTTAAAGTTTAATAATTATCTGCAAGGAGGGAAGTGTCTCCTTCCACTAAAATCTTCTTTCCTTCCACGCTAAAAGCTGGACAGCTGGCAACACACAGGTCTGGTTGTTTTCTTAGGCAAGTAACTCTAACAACCGACCTCGACGCATTTAAAACGGGAAGGAATGACAATACTAAATAAAATGGTAATGAGACACATCTCAATTATGATCCAAAAGCAAGAAAAGAATAGAAAATGCACATGAGGAGCTTACAGAAATCAGTCCATTCACCTCACCCAGCCAGTCCCCTGCCTCCCACACGCGCCCAAACAGGGGGCAAAATTCAGAAACTGCAGACTCCTTGTTGAACATAAAAAGTGCTCAACTCGCCAAAAGAAACGGCACGAGGCAAACTTGCGTCCTTACCTGATAAAGCTTTATGATGTGAGGGTGATTCAGAAGCTTCATGATCTGAACCTCACGATATATTTTCTCCAAATTACTGGAGTCTAATCGAGTTTTATCAATTATTTTTATTGCAACCTACGGTTTAAAAGAAAGAATATTTTTGTCCCCCATAAGACAAAACAAAACAAAAAACCTTACACATATTGTTTTTTTGCACCTTAATTTCTATGACATTTAATGTCCCCAAAAGGTCACAAAAAGTGGGGGGGGGGCACACTAACCATTCATTAATGGTACTTAAAGTTAAGGAAGTATCTTAAATGTCTGCTGGCTCCCTTTATAGGGTCTCTGGGCGGATCACAGACCCCCCCACTCCTGGGCTATCTGGTCATTACCCTCTCTGCTGTCCCCTAATATTTGTGCAAATTATTCAGAATCCAAACATACAGCATATTCTCTTCACGGAACTGAGAACTGTCAGCACTGAGACATTGCAGGATGAATGCTAGGGACAGGGAAGCCACCCAGCGGCCCCCAGGTCTGGCACGCACCTGCGTTTTGGTGACTCGATGCCGGGCCAGCTTCACCACGGCGAAATTGCCCTTGCCCAGGGTCCGCTCGACGTCGTAAAAGCCTACGCGGAGGGTCTTCTGCTGACCCTGGCCGGAGCCGGCGGGGGCCGAGCTCAACTCCGACATGATCACCATGGCTCCGGGCCGAACCTGAGGGCCACCGGGGAGCACACTCAACACCGGCCGCCCCCTCGCTCTGCTCCTTCCTAAACACCTCATCCCGCCGGGCGCTTGCCCGATCCCACGCCCGCCCCCGACACTCCCGCCCCCAAGACCGCCAGCCCCGCGGGGCGCGTGGACCTCATCCACCCTGCCGCGCTCCGACTCCCTCCCGACCCCCGACCCCCCAGCCCAGCGGGGCGCAGGAGCCGGCTCCCACCCTCACCGCCCCCTGCCGGTGCTCTGCTCC